>JAINUG010000860.1:0-46958 GCA_029706075.1 Aldrovandia affinis
AAGAATGCCAATGTCCTGGAGAGATTCTGGAACCTCTTTAGAGAGGGGAAGGATAGGATCCCCCTGAAAAACTTTGACGTTGTGCCTCTGTCTGACACCGGAAGCAAAGTGGTCACTGTGCAGTTTTATAACGAAGCTGTACAGGACCACGATGTTGCAATGTGGTTGGGCAGGTATGGCTCCGTCAAGTCCGAGGGCAGGAGAGTCCTCGATGAGGATGGGGTGTGGACTGGGGCCAGAAAGTGGCTGGTCAACTACAGCCTGACCCAATGTCGGTTGGAGGTGTGAGACACATCCCCAGCACCATTACGCTGGGGAACAACCGGGGCGCAGTTTTTATTACGGCATGCCCAAACTGTGCAGGCAATGTGGTGAGTTAGGCCACTTGGCTACAGCCTGCACAGTGGTTAAGTGCAAGAGCTGTGGAGGAGAGCACGAGACCAGGGCATGCCGGGACCCTAGACCCTGTAACTTGTGTGGGGTAAGGGGCACCTCTTTCGAGACTGCCCTCTCTCATATGCCAACAGGGCTAGGGAACTGCGCCACAGTCTCACCCCCAACCTCCCCCCCCCACCATCAAATACAGCCACGACAACCCAGCCTGACCCACCTCAGTTTCCCTCACTACCTACCCAAACTACAGCACAACCAGACTCCCAGACACCCCCACTACAGTTGAGGAGGAGGCGGACTCAGAAACCCTCAACACGGTGGAAAGAGCCCACCCTCTCCTCAGACAACACATTACATTTACATTTTACATTTTAAGCATTTAGCAGACGCTCTTATCCAGAGCGACTTACAAGATGTGCATCAATACATGGTAGGAACAATCACAGTTAGCGCACGAGATCAGTGCAGGAATACAGCAATAGACATCATTGCAGGCATCTGCGTACCATACCTGTAACACCGGGAAGGAAGAGGTATTTTACAATGTTTACAAAATGTACAAATTATAATTTTTTTTTTTTTAAATAAAGTATAGTGTTGAACAAGTAGACAGTGGTGAAGACAATTTAGCTAGATGGACAGAGATCAGGGGTAGTGGAGTCTGAAGAGGTGGGTTTGAGTCTCTTGCGGAAGATTGGAAGTGATTCCGCAGTCCTGACCAATTGCGGGAGGTCGTTCCACCAACGAGGGACCAGGACAGAGAAGAGGCGAGACCGCGAGGAGCAGCTGCCAGGCGCCCGGAGGATGGGGCAGTCAGTCTGCCAGCGGAGGCGGAGCGGAGAGGTCTGGACGGGGTGTAGGGCGTGATGAGTGACTGGAGGTATGGGGGAGCAGTACCTCTGGCCGCTTGAAAAGCAAGCACCAGTGACTTGAATCTGATGCGTGCTGCGATGGGGAGCCAGTGCAGAGAGGAGAGTAGAGGGTGACGTGGGTGAACTTCGGCTGGTTGAACACCAGGCGAGCAGCAGCGTTCTGGACTAGTTGCAGTGGCTTGATGGCACAGGCCGGAAGGCCTGCCAGCAGGAGTTGCAGTAGTCCAGACGTGAGATCACCAGGCCTGGACCAGGAGTTGAGTGGCCTCTTGGGTGAGGAACGGTCGGATCCTCCGGATGTTGTGGAGGGAGAAACGGCAGGTCGAGTGATCGCTGCAATATGGCTCGAGAAGCACAGCTGGTTGTCCAGGGTTACCCCAAGACTCCTGGCAGACTGGGACGGAGACACTATGGAGCCTTCCACGGTGATTGATGCATCAATCATCGGGGAGCCCTTCGCTGGGAGGAAGAGCAGCTCTGTCTTCCCCAGGTTCAGCTTCAGGTGGTGGGTGGACATCCATGCGGAGATGTCAGCCAGGCATGCAGAGATCCGTGCCGGGACCTGGGTATCAGATGGAGGGAAGGAGAGAAACAGTTGAGTGTCATCAGCATAACAGTGATAGGAAAAACCATGAGCAGAAATAACAGAACCAAGTGACTTGGTGTACAGAGAAAATAGGACAGGGCCTAGCACCGAGCCCTGCGGGACACCGGTAGAGAGGGTGCGGGGAACAGAGTCAGACCCCCGTCCAAAGTAAAAGGGAGAAAACGGAAAATTAAACAAAAACACCAATATGTCAATAAACCAGAAATGCCTACTCCCATCGTACCTAGCAATAGCCCTCAACCTCTCCCTTCATCAAAACCCATCCAGACAGTCTCAGACCCCCAAACAACCACAATAATCCAAAAGCCTAAAATAACCCCCCGCTCCAAAAAATCACAATCCCCAACAAAAGCCCCCAACAGATGGTCACAGTAATGCACCCGACCTTAACCTGCCCCAGTGGATACTGGCCGCTTCTGGTCCTCGGACACCCCCCGGACAGGGAACCAAAAGATCCACCCCAAGGGCCCTCCGCCTCTGGACAAAAGGGGGCCCCAGGGCCAAAATCCATCGGCCCTGTCTCTCCAGGGCGGACCTTGCCAGGCGGTGGTAGGGGAGAACAGGTGAGCAGACCTACCCAGGGGGCGGAGAGGCGCCCAGCAAAACCAGATACGGTCATTGACCGTTTAAACCAAATATGTAAAGACATCCGTCAACAGCAATAAATCTGGTTCATGCCCATCCCTGTAATAATTTTTTCCCCGTATTTTATTTTTTTTTTCATGGCAATTACAATCACAACAATCAACACCCGTAGCATTAAAGATCCCATCAAACGGCATGCAGTTTTCTCCATCCTGCAACAGCTGCCCTCAGACGTCATCCTCCTACAGGAGTGTGGGATTCCCTTCCGCTCCATGGATGACAGTCTGAGGGAGGGATGGAGAAGGGGAGACTCTCTCTGGTCGGGTTCCAATGTATCGCGAGCTGACGGGGTCGGCACGTTGATCAACAACCCTATGTCAGAATAACATCATCTGACATAGTAGAGAGTGGGCGAATCCTCGTCACCGACCTCGACGTCGGGGGTTCCCCACTCCGGGTGATCAACGTGTATGGCCCTAATAGCCCGGCCGAGAGGGCCTCCCTATTTCAAAAAATCAGATCGCTTATCACCCCACATACGCCGGTGGTCGTGGGGGGAGACTTCAACTGTGCCCTTAGGGATGAAGACCGCAGCAGACCAAGGAGGGACAAATCCAGCAGGGAGCTGCGGTCCATCATAGAAGATTTCTCCCTCCATGACGCCGGGGGTGCCTCTCCCCCTCAATACACATGGGTGAGTTCCTCTGGCGCCTCCTTCTCCAGAATTGACATGTTTTTGCTCTCTTCAGGCCTGAGAGTGCGCTCCTATAGCATCGGAGCAGTGCACTTCTCAGACCACCACAGGGTGACCGTGTCCTTGGACTGGGAGAAGACCATCACGGTGGGTAGGGGTCCGTGGAGGATGAATACCAGCCATCTCCAGGACCCCAAAGTGCGCCTCTCCTTCTCGAGACGATACCTGGAGTGGGTCACACTAAAACCCCTCTTTGACTCCCCGATAGAGTGGTGGGAGATGGTGAAGGATCGGGTGCGGGGCTACTTCCGGGCAGTCGGACGGGAGGAAGGCAAAGGAAAGGAGGGCAGCTTACAACCACCACAATGCTGCCCTCCAAAGACTGAGCCTCCTCCAGGCCCGAGGCTTGGAGGTCAGTACGGAGGTGGCCCAGACTAAACAGCATCTCTCTGCCCTCTGTCGGGAGGAGCGGAAAAAATACATCTTCCGCTCCAAACTCCAGGGTCTCGAGGAGGACGAGAGATGCACTCGCCACTTCTTCTTCCGCAAGGCACGGTCAAGGAAAACCGACATTCTCTCCCTGTATAATAACGCAGGGGTGGTGGTGTCTGAAGAGGCAGAGGTCCAGGAGGTGGCCAGGGAGTTCTACCTGGGTCTGTATGCCAGCAGGCCCACGGATGGGGCTCTCATGGACACCTTCCTGGACGGCCTGGACAGACGCCTGGAGGAACAGAGCATGGAGGGGGAGCTGAGCGCCGAGGAACTCACCGGGCCGTGCGCTCCCTTAACCTACATAAAGCTCCTGGTCCTGACGGAATCCCAGCTGAGTTCTATCAGGCCTTCTGGGATCTCCTGAAGGACGACGTGGCGGATGTCTTCAGAGCGGCTTTCAGGGAGGGGCGGCTGGGTGACTCGCTGCGACAGAGCTCAGTGGCCCTTGTCCCAAAGAAGGGGGACCTGAAGGACCTCCGGAACTGGCGGCCGATCAACCTCCTCTCAGTGGATTATAAGATCATGGCCAAATCACTGATGAGGAGGTTCCAAGACCTGCTACCAGCGGTGATCGGCCGCAACCAAACATGCAGTGTACCTGGGAGGTCCATAAATGAAAATCTGCTCCTCGTGAGGGATATAATCATCCACTCCGGGGAGCGCAGGTCCCCCTTTAGGCCTTCTCAGCCTTGATCAGGAGAAGGCCTTTGACAGGGTTAGCCATGTGTGCCTGGAGAGGGTGCTAGAGAGGTTTAACTTCCCAAATCCCCTCCGGCGCTGGACCAGAATGTGTTTGCGTGACATCTCGGGCAGAGTGGTTGTCAACAAGCACCTCTCTGCCCCATTTAACATCAGGTCCGGCGTCAGGCAGGGGTGCCCTCTAGCGTCCCTCCTGTACGTCATCTACCTCGAGCCGTTTCTGCAGGCCATCCGGCGAAACAAAGACATCAGGGGATACCTACTGCCGGGTGGCAGGGGGGAGCGCTTGGGGTGATGGCGTACATGGACGACATCACCATCGTTGGCACAGATAGTCGCTCCATCACCACCGCTACAAAGGTGGTGGACGACTTCTGTGCGGCCACAGGCGCCCTGGTCAACCGGGGCAAGAGTGAACTGTACCTGTCGCCGTCATGGAGTGAGTCACTAACCTGTTCTTTCCCTGTACGCACAGAAGGCATAAAGCTCCTGGGGGTCACCTTCCAGAACGACGGGGGAGGGAACCGGAGCTGGGAGGAGGCCCTCCGCCACGTCCAGAAAAAAATCGGGAGCTGGAGCGCACGGCCCCTGACAATGACGGGTAAGATCCTGGTCCTGAAGGCAATAGTCCTTCCCAGTTTTCTTTACATAGGGCGAGTGTTTCCCCCGGACAGAGCCACTAGTAAACTTGTGGCCAGAATGGCCTTTTCGCTTTGTCTGGGGGAGCAATATGGAGAGGCTGGGAAGGACAACCCTGATGAAAGAGGAGGAGAAAGGGGGCAGGGGGGTCCCAGACATAACATCAATAATATTGGCACAGGGTCTGGCCGCACTGGTCCAGAACACCCTGGGGGGGGAGTCGGCCTCTGGTAAATTTGCTAAATACTATGCCACTCCCTTCCTCAGATCTATGGGCCTGTGTGGGCTGAACCACAATGTGCCATATAGCTGGGACCCCCCCATATGTATACAGGGCCCTGAGGGATTTTGCCTTTAGGACGGGATTGGTCGGGGCTGGGTTGCCCTCATGGACATACAAAAATATCATGTCCTTTTTGAGATCGGGAGAGACCATGACGCTCCCGAGGGGCAACCCAGCCTTGAACCCTGAAATTGTATGGAAAAATGCAAATCACAAAACATTAAACAATAAACAGAAAGACATCACATGGATGTCTGCTCATGGCTGTCTCCCCACCAGGTCATTTCTGTTTAGACGGCACTTTAACCCTGACCGAGAACTGCCCCCACGGATGCACTGACTCGGAACATGTACACCATCTGTTCTGGGAGTGCTCCGTGGCCAGACGGGTCTGGGGCCTTGTTGTGTCCTCTGTCTCCCAGAACAGGCTCCTGCCGAGATCCTCCCTGACGACTGAGAGGGTCCTGTACGGCCCCGTGAGGGATGTAGGACCCCGGAGCTGCAGCGCCAGTGGAGGATCATTAACACCGTTAAGCAGGTGCTGTGGGAGGCAAGGAACATCAAGGTCTTCAAAAAATAACAGTGGACCTGTTCACTCTTCGGAGGAGGCTTCAAAACCTCCTCCAGGACGGCGTTTTGGTGGACTTTTTGAAAGACGAGAGAGGGGCAAGGAGGAAGTGGGGGGTGAGCCACTGGAAAGAAGTAATTATATAGCTCACCCCCCTCTCCCAGAGGAGGTGCACTCTGGGCACTCAAGCCCAAGCACGAACCTTTGTTTTTTGTTACTTTTGTTTGTTATTTTTGTTGTTTTTGTTTGTCTTGATTTAAGATTATATGTATTTCCAGTCTTGTCTGTTGTATAGTTTAGTCTGTCAAGTTGTTCCCCTGTCTTTGAAACCCTATTGTTCCCAAATATTGTTTTTTTTGTTTTACCCCCTTTTAGTTGGCATGCCAACTTTTAAAATGAAAAGTTTTGATAAATTGTTAATGAAGTTTTAAAAACCAATAAAAGAACATTTTACTAAAGATTTCCGTGGAGAGGAACATTTATGAGTATCAACTAATTTTTTTTTTTTTTGCTTCACGGCAGGGTTTCCTTTCTGTGTGAAAATATAAAATATGAATTGAATAAGCTAAGGATTGTTCATGCTAAGAATTGTCAATCCGTGCGTGCGATGTGAAGTGCTTTACAAAGTATGTCGCACAAGTTACGTAGAAACAGAGGCCTTAACGTTACATGTGAAACAAATCTGCTTAAAAATAACTTCATAATTTCTGCTTGATTCGTTTTCAAAACATATCAGAGTTATGTAGAAGCAGAATTACAAAAGAGCGTCGTTCCTGGGTTCAGTCATTTTTCGCGCGGGTGATAGCCCTGCCTACTGTCGTGGAAATTAAAACTCAGCAGGATCAGAGAATTCCTTTAAACAGTATTAAAGCTTTAATTACGAGCAGCTGCACGGAGACCCGTGTCACGCAGGACAGCGAACCTCCCGCCTTCAAATTCAAATGGATATTTATATCCAACACAACGGAAGGGGAGGGAACAATCACAAGGGGGAAGTAACAGGGCGTTAACTTACAGGTAAATGGAGCTATGGGCTAACATGAAGATATAACAGGTTGTTAGAACAGCCCTCCCAGGGTCTTAAACCAATGGGAAGGAGGTTTCCTGCCGTGGGAACAAACAACTTTGATAACATAAAACAAATCTGTGCTGAAGGAGAGACAATAATAATGGGCGACTTCAATTACCCCTCTATCAATTGGGAGATAGTGACAGGTCAGGGCAAATGTGAAGAGGAGTTTATAGATATGGTCAATGACTGCTTTTTGGTACAGTCTGTTACTCAGCCTACAAGAGGGAAATCAATACTGGATCTGGTTTTGTGTAACAATCCTGATAGAATTTGCAGCACAGAGGTAGGAGAACCAATAGGAGCAAGTGACCACAGTGCAGTTCTTTTTGATATTTTTGGCAAGTTAAGACAGCCTCCTCTAACTCTCGAATTTTTAATTTTAGACGAGCTGACTTTAATAAAATGAGAGAGAATTTAAGTAATATAGATTGGGTTAAACTTCTAGATTGCAGAACTGTGAATGAAAAATGGACTATATTTAAAAGGGTTATTGTAGATGTACAGTGTAAATTCATCCCCAAAGTAAGGAAAAATAGGATGAAAAAACAGTCTCCACAATGGATGACTAAATCTTTACGGGTGATTTTGAGGCAAAAGAAACGACTGTATAGAGTATATAAAAAGGATAACTCAGAGAGAAACAAGTTAGATTATTGTAATATGCGGGCTAAGGCTAAAAAGGAAATAAGATCAGCTAAAAGGCGGTTTGAAATTACAATTTCCCAAGATGCAAAAAGTAACTAAGATTAACCAATACGTGGCTGTGACTAGTTATTTATCGCAACTTTGTTGTTTTTACGATATCCTGAACAAGGTTTCTTCATTTTCCCACAATGCAACAGAGTATATTCCTACAATCAAAAAAATGCGTGACATGTATACAGAATAAAGCGCCATAACTTTTTGGAAAGTGGAAATATGTCCTCTAATACAGAATGTGCGTTCATCATTCGTTTTATATTGATTAAACACAAGAAAACCACTAAAGTAACATCAATTGGGAAAGCATAATGGCAAAACAAATACTGTATCCACCTTGGCAAAAGTGATCAAAAACTGATGAGATTTGAATCGTCCTTGTATTGTGCACTAGCGCCCCCTACCTGTAGAAAACGATTTGAAAAAGCTTACAGCACCCGGTATTCCCAGGCAGTCTCCCATCCAAGTACTGACCAGGCCCAACCCTGCTTAGCTTCCGAGATGATCAGACGAGATCGGGCGTGTTCAGGGTGGTATGGCCGTAAGCAATCGCTGTTGTGTCAAATAGCATAATATCTGTATTATTAGGCCTTCAACATTTGACGTTTTAAATGGAAAAGTAACAAAACTAGTCGTAGGCGACTGAGTACCATCCAATAGCGTATTTGTACTTGTAACTCAGCTCAAATTTGAAAGGTTTTAAATTCAGCTTTAACTGAACTTCCTACAATGCATGAGAAAGCAATATCCTCACATTAACAGTAGGTCACGTGTAAAGACAGACTCAACAGGAATTCCGATATTACGGACATAACGTTTTATCGCAGTACGACGCAAGTGGCGTTGTTTCCAAAAAACTTGCCGTGAGCAATGGCATATTCCTAGTTGTAACCCCGATTAGGCCGGAATATCTAAATGGCACATGGTATAAGCCTGCCTCTGGTGTCTAAGATCCGTGTCAGTGAACAAGCATGTTAAATTGAAATGTAACCAACCTGCGAACAGGACAAGAAAAAGCCGTCTTTTCTCAGCGTTTTGTTCTCGGAAAGGAAATTCAGAACAAAGATTTATCATTTCACCGCAATATCAGGGGAGAGCGCGAACGCAGTCCCCACTACCAGAAATTATGCAGTCGAGATTCCCACATTTGGGGAATTCGCACGGGTCAGCACAACCGGAGTGCAATGGCTGAGCCTCGCCCTGGGTGAACCACCGTCTTGATCATGGTATCTCCCCTGCCAGGTAAGTATGAGTTGTCCACGACTGGGAACACAAAGCCATTCCTTAGCGTACATTTCATACTAGCGGCCACCGCATTCTACGAGTCGTTCAATTGACCATGTCTTGCGAGTTCTGTAACTAAGATTAACCAATACGTGGCTGTGACTAGTTATTTATCGCAACTTTGTTGTTTTTACGATATCCTGAACAAGGTTTCTTCATTTTCCCACAATGCAACAGAGTATATTCCTACAATCAAAAAAATGCGTGACATGTATACAGAATAAAGCGCCATAACTTTTGGAAAGTGGAAATATGTCCTCTAATACAGAATGTGCGTTCATCATTCGTTTTATATTGATTAAACACAAGAAAACCACTAAAGTAACATCAATTGGGAAAGCATAATGGCAAAACAAATACTGTATCCACCTTGGCAAAAGTGATCAAAAACTGATGAGATTTGAATCGTCCTTGTATTGTGCACTAGCGCCCCTACCTGTAGAAAACGATTTGAAAAAGCTTACAGCACCCGGTATTCCCAGGCAGTCTCCCATCCAAGTACTGACCAGGCCCAACCCTGCTTAGCTTCCGAGATCAGACGAGATCGGGCGTGTTCAGGGTGGTATGGCCGTAAGCAATCGCTGTTGTGTCAAATAGCATAATATCTGTATTATTAGGCCTTCAACATTTGACGTTTTAAATGGAAAAGTAACAAAACTAGTCGTAGGCGACTGAGTACCATCCAATAAGCATTTAGCAGACGCTCTTATCCAGAGCGACTTACAAGATGTGCATTAATACAAGGTGAGAACAATCAAAGTTAGCGTACAAGATCAGTGCAGTAAAACGGCAAAAGACATCATTGCAGGCATCTGCGTATCATACCTGTAACATTGGGAAAGAAAAGGTTAGTGGGTTTTTATTTTTATTTTTTTTTTTTTTTTTTGAACAAGTAAACAGTGGTGATGACAGATTGACTAGATGGACAGTGTTCAGGGGTAGTGGAGTCTGAAGAGGTGGGTTTTGAGTCTCTTGCGGAAGATTGGAAGTGATTCCGCAGTCCTGACCGATTGCGGGAGGTCGTTCCACCATCGAGGACCAGGACAGAGAAGAGGCGAGACCGCGAGGAGCGGCTGCCAGGCGCCCGGAGGGATGGGGCAGTCAGTCTGCCAGCGGAGGCGGAGCGGAGGGGTCTGGACGGGGTGTAGGGCGTGATGAGTGACTGGAGGTATGGGGGGAGCAGTACCTCTGGCCGCTGAAAAGCCAGCACCAGTGACTTGAATCTGATGCGTGCTGCGATGGGGAGCCAATGCAGAGAGGAGAGTAGAGGGGTGACGTGGGTGAACTTCGGCTGGTTGAACACCAGGCGAGCAGCAGCGTTCTGGACTAGTTGCAGTGGCTTGATGGCACAGGCCGGAAGGCCTGCCAGCAAGGAATTGCAGTAGTCCAGACGTGAGATCACCAGGGCCTGGACCAGGAGTTGAGTGGCCTCTTGGGTGAGGAACGGTCTGATCCTCCGGATGTTGTGGAGGGAGAAACGGCAGGTCGGGAGATCGCTGCAATATGGCTCGAGAAGCACAGCTGGTTGTCCAAGGTTACCCCGAGACTCCTGGCAGACTGGGACGGAGACACTATGGAGCCTTCCACGGTGATTGACGCATCAATCATCGGGGAGCCCTTCGCTGGGAGGAAGAGCAGCTCTGTCTTCCCCAGGTTCAGCTTCAGGTGGTGGGTGGACATCCATGCGGAGATGTCAGCCAGGCATGCAGAGATCCGTGCCGGGACCTGGGTATCAGATGGAGGGAAGGAGAGAAACAGTTGAGTGTCATCAGCATAACAGTGATAGGAAAAACCATGAGCAGAAATAACAGAGCCAAGTGACTTGGTGTACAGAGAAAATAGGACAGGGCCTAGCACCGAGCCCTGCGGGACACCGGTAGAGAGGGTGCGGGGAGAGGAGAGGATCCTCTCCAGGCCACCTGGTAGGACCGGTCAGCCAGGTAGGACTCAAACCATGTCAGCACAGATCCAGAGATTCCCATCTCGACGAGAGATGAGAGCAGGATCCGGTGGTCCACGGTGTCGAATGCCGCCGACAGGTCAAGGAGGAGGAGGACGGAGCTAAGGGATCGGGACTTAGCGACGTGAAGAGCCTCAGAGACCGCAAGGAGAGCAGTCTCTGTGGAGTGGCCGGCTCTGAACCCAGATTGGTTGGGATCAAGCAGGTCGTTCTGTAAGAGATGAGCAGACAGTTGATTATAGGCAGCCCGCTCTAACGTTTTGGAGAGAAAAGGGAGGAGAGAGACAGGTCGGTAGTTAGAGATGACAGCAGGATTCAGAGAGGGTTTTTTGAGGAGGGGGACAACCTGGGCGCATTTGAGGGAGGAGGGGACAGAGCCAGAGGAAAGAGAGGAGTTAATGACATTAGAGACAAAGGGGAGGATGTCCATAGCAATGGACTGGAAGAGGGGGGAAGGAATGGGATCAAGAGGGCAGGTGGTGGGACGGTGGGAGAGAACAAGTTGAAGGATGTCCGAGTCAGGGGGGGGTGAGAAGGAGGACAGAGGTGGGAGGTTTAGGTAGCGGGATGGGAGAGGGAGGGGTAGGGGGAAGGAGTTGCGAATGACCTCAACCTTCTCGTGAAAGAAGGATGAGAAGTCATCTGCGGTTATAGAGGGGGGGTGGGGGAGGAGGAGGGGTGAGGAGAGAGGAAAATGTAGCATAGAGTTTACGTGGGTTGGAAACAGAGGATTGAATCTTAGAAAGGAAGAATGCAGACTTAGCAGAGGAGAGGTTAGCGGAGAAGGAAGCCAGGAGTATGTGGAAGTCAGACAGAGCTGCAGGGGATTTGGATTTTCTCCATTTCCTTTCTGCCGCACGCAGCTTCAGACGGTTAGCCCGAATGGAATCGGTTAGCCAGGGGCGGGGGGGAGAGACGAGCGGGTTTAGCGGATAGAGGACAGAGTAAGTCAAAGGAGGAGGAGAGAGAGGAAAGTAGGGTGGATGATGCTACTTCAGCAGGTAGCTGAGAGAAGGCATCAGCAGGGGAAAGGAAGATAGGACAGTAGCTGACAGGGCAGCGGGTGAGAGAGAGCGGACGTTGCGACGGACAAGGACAGTGGGAGCAGGTGAGGATGGTTTAGGGACAGAGGGAGGGGGAGGGAGAAAGACAGAAAGGAATGGTCAGACACATGTAGAGGCGATACCGTAATGTTGGGTGAGGCACAGTTCCTGGTGAAGACCAGGTCCAGTTGGTTGCCGGCCTTGTGGGTGGATGGGGATTCAGCCATGGTGAAGTCAAAGGACTGAAGGAGGGGGAGGAATGCAGAGGCCTGGGAGGTCTCTAGCTGCAGGTTGAAGTCCCCGAGGAGTAAGACGGGAGTGCCGTTCTCAGGAAGGCACTGAGTAGGGCATCCATCTCGTCTAGGAAACTCCCCAGTGGACCTGGAGGGCGATAAAGAACAATGATGTGCAGTTTACATGGAACAGTGACAGTGACAGCATGAAATTCAAAGGAGGAGGGTGAGAAGTGAGGAAGAGGAACAATACCAAATTTCCACAGGGGGGAAATGAGTATACCTGTCCCTCCACCTCTACCTGAGGGTCGTGGAGTGTGGGAGAAGGTGTAGGCGGCAGAGAGCAGCAGGGGTGGCCGTGTTTTGCGGAGTGATCCAGGTCTCCGTAAGCGCCAGGAACTGCAGGGAGAGTAGTGAGGCCTGGGCCGAGATGAAATCGGCCTTCCGGACAGCGGACTGGCAGTTCCATAGTCCGCCTGCTACCACCACGTCAACACCGGGAGATCTAGGAGGGTGGATGAGGTTGGACAGATTACGGGTGTGGGTAGAATCTCTCCTTCTAGGCAATCTAGAAGAGGAGACATGGACTGGGATAGGGAGGAAGCATGTAGTGTTAGATGCAGAGGAAGTAGAACAGGGAGATACAAAACTATGATACTTACTGTGCGGCGAGCACTCCCTAGCTGGCCCCCTCGGTGGACTCCTGCAGGTAGACTCCTCCGTCTTTGTCCGCCGAGTCTTCGTCCGGGGAGGCTAGGACGGGGAGGCTGCCACGAAAAGCTGCCGCTATCCACAACTATGGCTGCTAATATAGCCGAGTGATGCTGGGCGCTAAGTGGCGAGTGCCACCTGACAACAATGCACAGTAATTAACAACTGTTTGCTTTCTAAGGCTACTAAAGGAACACTCAACAACAAACACGGGCTGATACAATAAAACCGATAGAAAACAGCTGAGTCGCAATCAGCTTTGAAATACAGTTACAACGCAGCGATCTAATCTAATAACTGCTGGACGTCAGCGATACTATAGCCAGCTAGTTACAATAACAAAGTAGCATTAAGTGCCAATTCTACCCGATGGGACAGGATACTTGTAACTCAGCTCAAATTTGAAAGGTTTTAAATTCAGCTTTAACTGAACTTCCTACAATGCATGAGAAAGCAATATCCTCACATTAACAGTAGGTCACGTGTAAAGACAGACTCAACAGGAATTCCGATATTACGGACATAACGTTTTATCGCAGTACGACGCAAGTGGCGTTGTTTCCAAAAACTTGCCGTGAGCAATGGCATATTCCTAGTTGTAACCCCGATTAGGCCGCGGAATATCTAAATGGCACATGGTATAAGCCTGCCTCTGGGGCCTCATTTATAAAAAGTTGCGTAGAAACCATCCTATATTTGATCTAAGATCATTTCTGAAATGTGCGTAAGTGTGATTCAGAGAAACTGAACGTACGCCCAAAAAAACGTCGTACGCCAGTCCCCCAGATGTGAAATCTATAAATCGCAAATGATCTTGAAATTGTGCGTAGCTGAATGGTTTTAGATCTCCGCCTTGTAAACGCCCCCTAATTAATATCATTAGCATATAAAGGAGCACGAATCAAAACAGAAATTTTCTACTTGATAATGGCGAGCTGCAAGAAAAAGAATTTTAGCGAGGCGGAAATCGAGGTCTTGTTGGCGGAGGTGCAGCTGCGTGCAGGGACGCTGTTTGGGAGCCTTTCCAATGGCTTTACCAGTACAACCAAGTACGTGGCCTGGCAGTCTGTAGCCCAGGCTGTGAACGGGGGGGCAGCAAAGGTCCCTGAAGGACGTAAATAATTTTAAAACTGATTTAAAACTGAGGTCAAAATCTCTAATAACTCGTTCCCTTCTTATTGCGCGGTTGGCGATATCTTGACGAAGCCAAGCCATTTTTATAGCCTACAGATTGACCGAAGTGTTTTACACGCGTGGAACCATAATATGTATTAAATACATTTCAAGGATGTGTCAATTGTTCTAATTGGGGTAGTTTTGGAAAACCAATGTGTGTTTTTGTTTTGTTTTCCACAAGTAGCTTAGCTTATGTTGTTTTAATTTATTAATAAATGTATTGTGCAAACCATTACGTATAGCCTAAGCAATGTGTTCAATCTGGTAATACTACTACTACTACTACTAATAATAATAATAATAATAATAGGCAGCAGACATGTTGGCGCTGTTAGATTTCGAATACATTTTACATTACATTTACATTTTAAGCATTTAGCAGATGCTCTTATCCAGAGCGACTTACAAGATGTGCATTAATACATGGTAGGAACAATCATAGTACGCGCAAGAGATCAGTGCAGTAATACAGCAATAAACCATTGCAGGCAGCCGCGTACCATACCTGTAACACTGGGAAGGAAAAGGTTAGTCAATTATTATCTTTTAATGGAGTAAGCAGGGGTATATAGTGTTGAGCAAGTAGGCAGTGGTGATGACAATTAGCTAGATGTACAGAATTCAGTGGTAGTGGAGTCTGAAAAGGTGGGTTTTGAGTCTCTCGCGGAAGATCGCAGGTGATTCCGCGGTCCTGACCGATTGCGGAAGATAATTTCACCAGCGAGGGGTCAGGACAGAGAAGAGACGAGACCGCGAATACCTGCAGTACTCCAACATTGCCACAAGGAAAAGTGCGTACGCCAGGTTGAAACCTGGGGCCTCATTTATAAAACGTACTTACGCACAAATTTGATCTTAGAACGTGCGTACGCTCAAATCCACGTCAAAGTTCAGATTTATAAAAACGGTCTTTGACGTGGAAAAGTACTTACCTCCACGTCAGGTTTCAACCTGGCGTACGCACTTTTCCTTGTGGCAATGTTTGAGTACTGCAGGTATTCGCGGTCTCGTCTCTTCTCTGTCCTGACCCCTCGCTGGTGAAATTATCTTCGCAATCGGCCAGGACCGCGGAATCACCTGCGATCTTCCTCCGCGAGACTCAAAACCCACCTTTTCAGACTCCACTACCACTGAATTCTGTACATCTAGCTAATTGTCATCACCACTGCCTACTTGCTCAACACTATATACCCCTGCTTACTCCATTAAAAAAAAAAATTGACTAACCTTTCCTTCCCAGTGTTACAGGTATGGCATGCAGCTGCTTACAACAATGTCTATCGCTGTATTCTTGCACTGATCTCTTGCGTGAACTATGATTGTTCCTACCATGTATTAATGTACACATTGTAAGTCGCTCTGATAAGAGCATCTGCTAAATGCTTAAAATGTAAATGTAATGTAAAATGTATTCGGAAATCTAACAGCGCCAACATGTCGTCTGCTGCCTATTATTATTAGTAGTAGTAGTAGTATTACCAGATTGAACACATTGCTTAGGCTATACGTAATGGTTTGCACAATACATTTATTAATAAATTAAAACAACATAAGCTAAGCTACTTGTGGAAAACAAAACAAAAACACACATTGGTTTTCCAAAACTACCCCAATTAGCATAACTGACACATCCTTGAAATGTATTTAATACATATTATGGTTCCACGCGTGTAAAACACTTCGGTCAATCTGTAGGCTATAAAATAGAATGGCTTCGCTTCTCGAAGATATCGCCAACCGCGCAATAAGAAGGGAACGAGTTATTAGAGATTTTGACCTCAGTTTTAAATCAGTTTAAAATTATTTACGTCCTTCAGGGACCTTTGCTGCCCCCGTTCACAGCCTGGGCTACAGACTGCCAGGCCACGTACTTGGTTGTACTGGTAAAGCCATTAGAAAGGCTCCCAAACAGCGTCCTGCACGCAGCTGCACCTCCGCCAACAAGACCTCGATTTCCGCCTCGCTAAAATTCTTTTTCTTGCAGCTCGCCATTATCAAGTAGAAAATTTCTGTTTTGATTCGTGCTCCTTTATATGCTAATGATATTAATTAGGGCGTTTACAAGGCGGAGATCTAAAACCATTCAGCTACGCACAATTTCAAGATCATTTGCGATTTATAGATTTCACATCTGGGGGGACTGGCGTACGCACGTTTTGGGCGTACGTTCAGTTTTCTCTGAATCACACTTACGCACATTTCAGAAATGATCTTAGATCAAATATAGGATGGTTTCTACGCAACTTTTTATAAATGAGGCCCCTGACGTGGAGGTAAGTACTTTTCCACGTCAAAGACCGTTTTTATAAATCTGAATTTTGATGTGGATTTGAGCGTACGCACGTTCTAAGATCAAATTTGTGCGTAAGTACGTTTTATAAATGAGGCCCCTGGGGCCTCATTTATAAAAAGTTGCGTAGAAATCATCCTATATTTGATCTAAGATCATTTCTGAAATGTGCGTAAGTGTGATTCAGAGAAACTGAACGTACGCCCAAAAAAACGTGCGTACGCCAGTCCCCCAGATGTGAAATCTATAAATCGCAAATGATCTTGAAATTGTGCGTAGCTGAATGGTTTTAGATCTCCGCCTTGTAAACGCCCTAATTAATATCATTAGCATATAAAGGAGCACGAATCAAAACAGAAATTTTCTACTTGATAATGGCGAGCTGCAAGAAAAATAATTTTAGCCGAGGCGGAAATCGAGGTCTTGTTGGCGGAGGTGCAGCTGTGTGCAGGGACGCTGTTTGGGAGCCTTTCCAATGGCTTTACCAGTACAACCAAGTACGTGGCCTGGCAGTCTGTAGCCCAGGCTGTGAACGGGGGGCAGCAAAGGTCCCTGAAGGACGTAAATAATTTTAAAACTGATTTAAAACTGAGGTCAAAATCTCTAATAACTCGTTCCCTTCTTATTGCGCGTTGGCGATATCTTGGAGAAGCCATTCTATTTTATAGCCTACAGATTGACCGAAGTGTTTTACACGCGTGGAACCATAATATGTATTAAATACATTTCAAGGATGTGTCAATTGTTCTAATTGGGGTAGTTTTGGAAAACCAATGTGTGTTTTTGTTTTGTTTTCCACAAGTAGCTTAGCTTATGTTGTTTTAATTTATTAATAAATGTATTGTGCAAACCAAGCAATGTGTTCAATCTGGTAATACTACTACTAATAATAATAATAATAATAATAATAATAGGCAGCAGACGACATGTTGGCGCTGTTCGATTTCGAATACATTTTACATTACATTTACATTTTAAGCATTTAGCAGATGCTCTTATCCAGAGCGACTTACAATACGTACATTAATACATGGTAGGAACAATCATAGTACGCGCAAGAGATCAGTGCAGTAATACAGCAATGAACCATTGCAGGCAGCTGCGTACCATACCTGTAACACTGGGAAGGAAAAGGTTAGTCAATTATTATTTTTAATGGAGTAAGCAGGGGTATATAGTGTTGAGCAAGTAGGCAGTGGTGATGACAATTAGCTAGATGTACAGAATTCAGTGGTAGTGGAGTCTGAAAAGGTGGGTTTTGAGTCTCTCGCGGAAGATCGCAAGTGATTCCGCGGTCCTGACCGATTGCGGAAGATTATTTCACCAGCGAGGGGTCAGGACAGAGAAGAGACGAGACCGCGAATACCTGCAGTACTCCAACATTGCCACAGGAAAGTGCGTACGCCAGGTTGAAACCTGGCCCCTGGTGTCTAAGATCCGTGTCAGTGAACAAGCATGTTAAATTGAAATGTAACCAACCTGCGAACAGGACAAGAAAAGCCGTCTTTTCTCAGCGTTTTGTTCTCGGAAAGGAAATTCAATACAAAGATTTATCATTTCACCGCAATATCAGGGGAGAGCGCGAACGCAGTCCCCCACTACCAGAAATTATGCAGTCGAGATTCCCACATTTGGGGAATTCGCACGGGTCAGCACAACCGGAGTGCAATGGCTGAGCCTCGCCCTGGGTGAACCACCGTCTTGATCATGGTATCTCCCCTGCCAGGTAAGTATGAGTTGTCCACGACTGGGAACACAAAGCCATTCCTTAGCGTACATTTCATACTAGCGGCCACCGCATTCTACGAGTCGTTCAATTGACCATGTCTTGCGAGTTCTGTAACTAAGATTAACCAATACGTGGCTGTGACTAGTTATTTATCGCAACTTTGTTGTTTTTACGATATCCTGAACAAGGTTTCTTCATTTTCCCACAATGCAACAGAGTATATTCCTACAATCAAAAAAATGCGTGACATGTATACAGAATAAAGCGCCATAACTTTTGGAAAGTGGAAATATGTCCTCTAATACAGAATGTGCGTTCATCATTCCTTTTATATTGATTAAACACAAGAAAACCACTAAAGTAACATCAATTGGGAAAGCATAATGGCAAAACAAATACTGTATCCACCTTGGCAAAAGTGATCAAAAACTGATGAGATTTGAATCGTCCTTGTATTGTGCACTAGCGCCCCCTACCTGTAGAAAACGATTTGAAAAAGCTTACAGCACCCGGTATTCCCAGGCAGTCTCCCATCCAAGTACTGACCAGGCCCAACCCTGCTTAGCTTCCGAGATCAGACGAGATCGGGCGTGTTCAGGGTGGTATGGCCGTAAGCAATCGCTGTTGTGTCAAATAGCATAATATCTGTATTATTAGGCCTTCAACATTTGACGTTTTAAATGGAAAAGTAACAAAACTAGTCGTAGGCGACTGAGTACCATCCAATAGCGTATTTGTACTTGTAACTCAGCTCAAATTTGAAAGGTTTTAAATTCAGCTTTAACTGAACTTTACAATGAAACAATATCCTCACATTAACAGTAGGTCACGTGTAAAGACAGACTCAACAGGAATTCCGATATTAATAATATATATATATATACGCCATTTCACATTAACAGTAGTGAATGTATACATTTTCAGTATATGTGGCCCCAGTGGGGATTGAACCCACAACCTAAGACGCTGTGCTCTACCAACTGAGCCACAGAGAACCACACGATATGATATTACGGACATAACGTTTTATCGCAGTACGACGCAAGTGGCGTTGTTTCCAAAAACTTGCCGTGAGCAATGGCATATTCCTAGTTGTAACCCCGATTAGGCCGCGGAATATCTAAATGGCACATGGTATAAGCCTGCCTCTGGTGTCTAAGATCCGTGTCAGTGAACAAGCATGTTAAATTGAAATGTAACCAACCTGCGAACAGGACAAGAAAAGCCGTCTTTTCTCAGCGTTTTGTTCTCGGAAAGGAAATTCAGAACAAAGATTTATCATTTCACCGCAATATCAGGGGAGAGCGCGAACGCAGTCCCCCACTACCAGAAATTATGCAGTCGAGATTCCCACATTTGGGGAATTCGCACGGGTCAGCACAACCGGAGTGCAATGGCTGAGCCTCGCCCTGGGTGAACCACCGTCTTGATCATGGTATGCAACAGAGTATATTCCTACAATCAAAAAAACTAAGATTGACATCTGACATGTATACAGAATAAAGCGCCATAACTATTTTGGAAAGTGGAAATATGTCCTCTAATACAGAATGTGCGTTCATCATTCGTTTTATATTGATTAAACACAAGACAACCACTAAAGTAACATCAATTGGGAAAGCATAATGGCAAAACAAATACTGTATCCACCTTGGCAAAAGTGATCAAAAACTGATGAGATTTGAATCGTCCTTGTATTGTGCACTAGCGCCCCCTACCTGTAGAAAACGATTTGAAAAAGCTTACAGCACCCGGTATTCCCAGGCAGTCTCCCATCCAAGTACTGACCAGGCCCAACCCTGCTTAGCTTCCGAGATCAGACGAGATCGGGCGTGCTCAGGCGACTGAGTACCATCCAATAGCGTATTTGTACTTGTAACTCAGCTCAAATTTGAAAGGTTTTAAATTCAGCTTTAACTGAACTTCCTACAATGCATGAGAAAGCAATATCCTCACATTAACAGTAGGTCACGTGTAAAGACAGACTCAACAGGAATTCCGATATTACGGACATAACGTTTTATCGCAGTACGACGCAAGTGGCGTTGTTTCCAAAAACTTGCCGTGAGCAATGGCATATTCCTAGTTGTAACCCCGATTAGGCCGCGGAATATCTAAATGGCACATGGTATAAGCCTGCCTCTGGTGTCTAAGATCCGTGTCAGTGAACAAGCATGTTAAATTGAAATGTAACCAACCTGCGAACAGGACAAGAAAAGCCGTCTTTTCTCAGCGTTTTGTTCTCGGAAAGGAAATTCAGAACAAAGATTTATCATTTTACCGCAATATCAGGGAGAATTCCTTTAAACAGTATTAAAGCTTTAATTACGAGCAGCTGCACGGAGACCCGTGTCACGCAGAACAGCGAACCTCCCGCCTTCAAATTCAAATGGATATTTATATCCAACACAACGGAAGGGGAGGGAACAATCACAAGGGGGAAGTAACAGGGCGTTAACTTACAGGTAAATGGAGCTATGGGCTAACATGAAGATATAACAGGTTGTTAGAACAGCCCTCCCAGGGTCTTAAACCAATGGGAAGGAGGTTTCCTGCCGTGGGAACTAACAACTGTTCCTTTGAAGTTGTGGCGCGAAAAGCCCTTTGTCTCTGACTTCTGTGGGCAAACTGCAGCGTCACACTGAATTAATTAGTGTCTACTGTCCACCTCTGTGGATGTGGTCTAGCATCCCAACTCGATACAAATTTCTTCCTCCACACTGACCCTGGCTCTGCTACGAGTTTCACATGGAATGAATGGTAACGACAATGATTAGGATGGGGTTAGCTGATGTCGGATCAGCGCTTGACTGCACTGTGTAGGCTATATAACTGTTGCGCTGTGCAGCACAACAGGCCGTGTATTGTATTACAATTTGCAATAACTACCCAGAATGCTTAGTACATGGCATTATTCAAAAGTATTCATTTTAAAGGTATGATCAAAAATACATGGATCGGCTTCCGGTTTTGACATGGCCGAGTGAGGACGTGTTCGGAAGGCTCTCCACTGAACCTTCTTTTATCCTTTATAAATGTAGCGTTTGAATCGCCAGAGATAGTACACATTATTGTTGTAAACTACCACCAACTACTTCTTAATGTCAGGGAAGAATAAGTCCCGCGGGGGAAGCAACAAGTCGACTAAATCCGACAACTCCTCGCTAGCTAGCCAAACGACAACAGGTGAAATGGCGGGGCCGAACACTGGGGACGATGTGATCTCAACCATCCGCACGGAGGTGAAAGCACTACAGGCGGAGATTATGGCCGAATTTCGTGCAACAGCTTCAGCTATGCGCGAAGAAATAGTCAAAGAACTCCGCTCTGCATTGACTTTATTACAGACAACAGTGTCTGACCACGCAGATAAAATCTCCTCGCTGGAAACCTCACAGAATGGAGTCACAGATAGGCTAGCGGAGCTGGAGGCCCAATGCGCTTCCCTGGCTGCGGACAATGTCATGCTGAAAGCCGCAGTAGACGACCAAGAAAATCGCTCCCGCCGACAGAACATACGTGTGATTGGCATACCTGAGGGCGATGAGGGCACCAATCCGACTGCTTTTATGGGATCCTTCTTGAAGGAAGTCCTGGGCGAGGAAACCTTCGCCGACCAGCCGGTCATTGACCGAGCGCATCGTGCCCTCGCAGCCAAACCACCTCCAGGTAAACCCCCGAGGCCTATGCTAGTGCGGCTGCACTATTACCAGACGAGGGAAATGATTCTCCGCGCATCCCGCGAATGTGGACAGTTATCCCACAAAGGGAAAAAGATCCACATATTCCCGATTTCTCTGCAGCACTGGCACGACGAGAGCGGAGTTTAGGGATGTGAAAGCACAACTCCACCAAGCTGGCGTGAAGTTTGGCTTGGTCTATCCTGCCAAGCTACGGCTTACTTTCCAGGGAACTGTTCACACCTTCGATAACCCCGGGCGGCGCTTCTCTTCTTCCAGACCACCATTCGACCTGCGACTGAAACGACCGGACAACAGATAATGCAGGCTTTTGATGTTATTTGATATGCCTGGTCCACTTGCTCTCTTGAACTTTGAAAGGACATGGCCTTTTCGGGCGAGTTATTTTCCCTTTTTTCCTTTCTTTCATGTGGACATTAACAGTGCAGAGGACGGTAAGCTAACCAACTGCGTTTTGTTCTATTTTAGAAATTGTCATGGTTTACATAAGCTAGCCTAGGCTACTTGTAATTTATAACGGAGCATATTTTGTGGGGCTTCCGATGTCCACATTGCCCACGCCGTGTTATTTTGTAGCAGCCCATTACATTTTTGGTTCTCGATTGTATTTATCTTTGGTTCTCGATTGTATTCATCTTTGGTTCTCGAGTGTATTCGTGCCTAGCTTTCAACACTTGTTGCTCACGAATTTAGTTGGCTACTTTTATTTTACTCAGACTGTGTTGGTGGTAGGTTATGCTTTTGACAAATATATTCATTTATTTCCCTATTTTTATTTTATTTTATTTTATTTACTTTATTTATTTTTTTATTTACCGTACTTATTATTATACATTTTTCTCACCCGAGAATAGGTCTGTTTGTGGTTGCCAGGCCTACAGTTTGTATTCAAGCTATTTTTGTCAACTGTTCAGTGGAGTTACTTTGTCAGTTTAATGACAGAGAACGATTGTGTCACCTACGCAACCGTTTGTTGTGACAGGGTTTTGGGTTGAAGGTGCTTCGTTTGGGGGGGCACCTGGGGCGGGTGGGTGGGAGGTTGGGGTGAGGGGTGGGAGGGGGGGTCTGGGGGTAGGGATTCTTATTTTTTCATTTATTTTCTCCTTCTTTTTTTCTTCACTTGTGTGTGTAGCAACGATATGACTTTGGTTGTATCGATAATGTGCCGGATATTGCTTCTCCCGCATCCCAAATGGCTGATCTAAACATTACTCAGGCTGGTATCCGTTTTGTCTCCTGGAATGTCAAGGGCTCAAACAAGGTTACTAAATTAAACAGAATAATGTCCCATTTACAGCATTTGAAGGCCGATATAGCTTTTCTCCAGGAGACTCACCTGTGCGCCTCTGGCGTTCCGGGACTCAAAAGGGGATGGGTTGGGCACTTATTCCACTCAAAGTTTAACTGTAAAGCCAGGGGTGCTGCCATTTTAATTCGTAAGAACATTGCTTTTGAACCATTTAGCTCTATCGCTGACTCCAATGGCCGCTATGTTATTGTATCTGGTCTCATACTCAATACCCCTGTAGTCCTTGCCTGCGATACGCACCTAATTGGGATGATAGTAAATTTATCTCTAAATTCTTCTCTACTTTACCAATTCTCGATAACAGTTTTTAATTATAGGGGGACTTCAACATGGTCCAAGACACCACTCTTGATAGGTCATCTAACAAAGATGTAGTCCTTTCTGGCTCTGCTAGGGCTATGGCCTCCTATGCTGAGCAGCTGGGCTTGTCTGACCCCTGGAGGTTTAATTTCCCCTCTACCAAAGCATATTCATTCTTTTCACACGTACACCATATGTATTCTCGTATAGATTTCTTTCTTGTGGATGACAGACTCTTATCAAAGATTGAGTCGTGTGAGTACCATAGCATCGTTATATCGGACCACGCCCCAACCTCTATGGAGATCAACTTTCCTAGAAGCTATGCTCCATCAAGGCAGTGGCGCTTTAATTCCCCAATGTTGTCCGATGATATTTTTAAGGAGTTTCTCACTTCTCAAATTGGACTTTATTTTGAAATTAATAAAACCCCTGATGTTTCTCAGTCCACTGTATGGGAAGCATTCAAAGCTTATTTACGGGGACAGATAATCTCTTATGTCTCACACGCCAAAAAGTCAGAAGCTATTAAATTGTCTGAGATCTCTGAGGAAATTTTACATTTAGACAATCAGTATGCATTAGCCCCAACTCCAGCTCTGTATAACAGACGCCTTCACCTCCAGGCAGAGTTTGATATGTTGTCAGCAAGTAAGGCTGAACTACTTCTGCTTAAATCTAGACAGCGCATTTTTGAGACGGGGACAAAGCAAGTAAACTTCTTGCCTTTCAAGCTCGTTCAGCTGCAGCTTCCAGACTGATCACTAAGATCAAATCACCTACTGGAGTTGTTCTCTCAGATACACAAGATATAAATAAAACCTTTTTTAACTTCTACTCTGATCTTTATTCCTCTGAGTGCCCCCCTGACATTTGGGACAACGACAATCCCCTTGACAACATATGCTATCCAGTTCTTGACGAAACACTCTCTTGTAACCTTGGTGGACCGATCTCACTTTTTGAGATCCAAGAAGCCATAAAAGCTATGCAAAATGGCAAGTCTCCAGGGCCTGACGGATATACAGTGGAGTTTTATAAAACATTCTCTCACCTTATATGCCCCGAATTACAAAGTATGTACAATGATTCGTTTTTGAATGGCCGGCTCCCAGACACACTATCCCAAGCTTCTATTTCCCTGTTGCTTAACCCCCTGAGGTCGGCTGGATCGGCGCCGATCCCAGCAGCAATACAAGTATATTACTATTTCTAACTTCGCGATATTTTATCATACACACGCGACAAAAACATTGACAGAAACCTTAGAATCGCGACCTTCCGATTTGAGCACTGGCAAATCAAATGGGATTTTTTAAATTAGCTTAATTAGACCAAAAGTAAACCTTGCTTTTTACTCTGTTTTTTACCTTTTAGTAACGTCCCCCTTCTATTGACATGTTAACGAGGTGCTAATTTCGGGAGGTGCGTCGGGCCATGTGTGAAAACGCCGGCATAAACAACACAAACTGAAGAGGACAGTCTATGCTGATATTTATTTTATTTCGCTTGTTTTCAAATACTTGTGAAAATATATATAAATTCCGCGTCTTGTGACTACATATTCCGCATGTCGCAATGTAACAAATTGCAATAGGCACAGAAAATACTTTTCAAACAGCGTAAAATGTTATAAAATATATCGTATGTCTGTGTTTACGCTTGCAATCTGCCAGCAACAGTCTATGCTATTTATTTAATTTCGCTTGTTTTTTTTTTTTTTTACATCTTGTCTGTGTTTACGCTTGCAATCTGCCAGCAACAGTCTATGCTGATATTAATTTTATTTCGCTTGTTTTCAAATACTCGTGAAAATATAGCCTATGAATATCGCGTGTTGTGACGCCAAACATTCCGCGTGTTGCAACGTAACAAAGAGCCAAAATGGCGGCTGCTGACAAGAAGCGCTTGTCGTGAAAGGAGAAATGGTAACTCAAATATTGCTTAGCCATTTAAAATCTAAATGGTTGTTTTAACTCTAAAGAGGCATGAAATCACAAAAAGTTTAATTGGAAGACACTTTTTTCCTTGGGTCTCAGGATGGCCTTTGAGAGAGAGATGGCCCATCTGACAGATCTTAGAGGTGTGGACAATGAATAATGAATATTCAGGAATTTAGCATTTAGCCCTCCCACAGCCTGAAATAAATGTGACCAGTTCTGATAAAAACAGGTTTTTAGCTATTTAGATCTCAGATGTGCTAAACTATTTTCACACCCTTACATAACCAAGACCTTGGTGAACAAACGCACATTGGCAAAACAATTCGTCACTATAGTTTAGTGTGTGCTTTCACATCTTTTGTGACAGCAGAAAAATTTACTATTTTTAACTTGTGTGTTTGTAGATCTATTTACAAGCTGCATATGATACTGACCAAACTATTGATGGCATACAAATGTAGCTGTGATTGTCCTTCAAATAAAAATATCAAACACTTTGGAGTAAGTGTGTGTTAAATTGATGAAATTGAGATAAATATCAGACCATGCCAAAATCAAAAAACATCTAAAAGCTTAGCACGGACCTCAGGGGGTTAAGAAAGATAAGGACCCACTTCTTTGTAGCAGCAGGAGACCAATTTCTCTTCTAAACGTCGACCTAAAGATTCTAGCCAAAGTTCTCTATAACCGTCTTCGACGAGTGGTCCCGGACCTGATATCGACCGATCAAACGGGCTTTATTCAGGGAGGCATTTTTTTAACACAAGGCGACTACTTGATATAATTCACGCACCAAGCTCTGACTCTCCCGAATTTGTTCTTTCATTGACGCAGAAAAGGCCTTCGATAGGGTAGAGTGGACATACCTTTTTTTGTTTTGGGAAGAATGGGATTTACTAAAGATTTTATTTCATGGATTAAACTTTTGTATTCAGCCCCTGTAGCTTCAGTTATCACTAATGACCTACATTCACCTTTTTTCCCTCTGAAACGTGGCACAAAACAAGGTTGCCCCTTATCCCCATTACTGTTCGCGATTGCCATTGACCCGCTAGCCATCTGGCTTCGCAGTGAGGCACGGTTTGAGGGTATTGTGAGAGGTGGGGTCACCCACAAAGTGTCATTGTATGCTGACGACTTACTTTTGTATATATCTAACCCAACCTCTTCCATTCCTATTATTATGTCTATACTGGAACAGTTTGGTAGATTTTCAGGATATAAACTTAACTTTCAGAAAAGTGAGCTTTTCCCTATAAACCCAATAGCCACTAGAATGTCTCATTCACTCTTTCCTTTTAAACGGATGGATAGTGGGTTTAAATACCTAGGCATCCTCATTACTAAATCATTCCCCCACATTTTTAAGGAAAATTTCCTCCCACTACTAGAACGTTGTAAAGAAGATTTCAGCCGTTGGTCCACTCTACCCCTTTCTCTGGTTGGCCGTATTAACCTTATCAAAATTTTTATACCTCTTTCAACACATCCCAGTATTTATCAGGAAAAGCTTCTTTACAAAATTTGACCAAACTATATCCTCCTTCCTATGGGGAAACAAACCAAGGCGCATTAAAAAAGTGTATCTCCAACGGCCTAGGTTGACAGGTGGGATGGCCCTCCCAAATTTTCTCAATTACTATTGGGCATGCAATATTCAGAAGCTTCTTTATTGGTCTAATCTTGAGAACACTCCTCTTTGGGCGCAAATGGAGGTGTCTTCTTCTCAGCAGTCTCTTTATTCTTTAGTATGTTCAGGCTTGCCGCTTGTTTCTGTCGTCAGTTCTATGCCCACTGTTACACACACCATAAAGATTTGGGCTCAATTCAGGAGGAACCTTGGTCTTAACAGACCGTCCTCTCATTCCCCAATATGTCGTAATCATCTGTTCAGACCATCATGCACTGACCCCACCTTCCAAACCTGGTTTGACAAGGGAATCAGAACTATTGATGATTTGTACAGCGAAGGGACTTTCTCATCTTTTTCAGACTTGTCTGAAAGATTTGATTTACCTGGATCTCATTTATTTCGCTATTTCCAGATTAGACATTTCTTACAAAAGCAATCTCCAGAATTTCCAAGCCAGCCTACTCATTCTGTAATTGATTCCATTATCTCCTGGACCCCTATGCAAAGAGCCTAATTTCTACTATAAACGCTGAAATAGATTCCATCAAGCCCGAAACTGTTGACAACCTTAAAGTCGCTTGGGAGAGGGATTTGGGGCTGGAGCTGACGGATGAGACTTGGGGTACCGTGCTGGGACTTGTCCACACCTCCTCAATATGTGCTAGGCATAGTCTTATACAATGCAAGATTGTACATCGTGTTCATTATACTAATGCCAGATTAGCAAGGATATTCCCTGGTACTAGTGATGCATGCAACCGTTGTGGACAATCACCTGCTGACCTGGTCCATATGTTTTGGACATGTCCCCGCTTATATGATTTCTGGACAGACATTTTTAAAACTTTTAGGGATATATCTGGTGTGGACGTTCCACTCAATCCTCTTACGGCCCTGTTTGGTGTCCCCCCCAGGGCCAGTGCTCCCCCGTATCTTAAGGTAATTATGTCTTTCACCACTCTTTTAGCCAGACGCCTCATACTTCTTAAATGGAAACATATACGGCCACCTACCCACTCTAGATGGATCGAGAATGTACTATACTGCATCAAGCTTGAGAAGATTAGATTTTCCCTGGAAGGTTCATTAAGAAACTTTAAAAGAACATGGACACCTTTTCTGGACTATGCGAGGACCTTGACAGTTGTTCCAGAGGATGGAGATAACTAAAGCCATGGGGTGTTGGGGGGAATGTTCAGCATATATTCACATTTATGAACCTACACACACAGTTTTATTTTATTATTTTGTGTTTTTCGCTTCTTTTTTTTTTTTTTCTTTTTTTTTTTCTCTCTTCGTTTCCCTTATTCACTTTTATTGTTGATATAGCATGATTGGTCTGTTTTGCTTTTGTATTCTGAACCTTTCCTTTACCTAATCTGTATTTGAAGGTCTCCCAATCCTGTTTATCTCTGGTGGGGACGGGAGGGAGGGGGGGAGGAGGGAGGGAGGGAGGGTGGGCTGGGATGCACAAGTTCAACTGTTTCTGTTATGTTGGAATAATTGCAAACCTAATAAACAGATAAAAAAAAAAAAATAAAAAAAAAAAAAATAAGGGTTGGGGAAATGTTTAAATAAAGAAATGAATGTACTTAAAAAAAATAAAAAATAAAAAAAAAAAAATACATGGACCAGGTTCCGTGTGCTAAAATACTTTGGTTTCTATGTAGGCTACTAGCCTACATTTTGCATCTGCGATTGCAGTGCCTCTCTTAATACCGTAACTGTTACCGAAAAAAATATCTTGCTGGAGCCGGACAACTGTTGTAGGTGTAGCTGGTTAGTACACTCTGGTTTCTCTTCAGATCGTATAAATCTTTCGCCTTTTACTAAAGGCAAAGTACCAGTGCTTGGGCTACTCTCCTCTGTACGGGCTTTCTGTCTTTTTAAAGACGAAGAGCCTTTGCATTGGTTGGGTGCCCAGAGTGCATTTCCTCCCTTTTCCCTTCTATTCCCTGCCCCTCTCTCTACATCTTTTTTCCTTCTGTTCTTGAGGGCCTGGTGGTGAGATCGAGTAGCAGTGGCTTGTCCGCGGCTCCGTTTGAACCCCAGGCCGACGGACAAGGTCGGACCCCACCTAGCGCTTTGAGGCGAAGCAGGTACCAGTGGCTTGCCTGCGGCCTGCTGAACCTCAAAGCGCAGAAGCCAGGACAGCACCCCAGGAGACCCCTGCCCGAGGACACCAGGCGCCATCCCGGATCCGGACAACTGCTGCAGGACGCCCAGGCCCGGAGACCAGAGGGGAGTGCAGAGCTGCCCGGCGAGGAGGCCTGAAAGGGTTTTCTCACCGGGCCTACCTTTACCGGCTTCCATCAAGGCCTACACTCCTCGGCTCTCTTTTCTCCACCCTGCAGCAGGACCACCAGGCGGATTCCGGAGGACGAGGTGCCAGCAGCGGCAGTGCGGAGGGCCGGACCGGAGGAACCACCTGCTACCCGGACGACGTCGGCGGGGCCCAGCCACCAACTACCACCTGGGGATTCGTTTGGGCCTTCTGTGATCGTCGCTCCGGCCTGCAGGAAAGTTCCCCATCAGCGGCCCTGGAGGAGGCTTTTTCGGCCTACTCATCCGGGGCCTCTGCTTAGTTTCCGGCCCTCCCGGAAGGAACACCATTTCTGGGTGTGCTGTCCTCTTCTTTTGTGCTTCCTAGGTGGGGCATTTTTTTACATTTTTTACATTTTAAGCATTTAGCAGACGCTCTTATCCAGAGCGACTTACAAGATGTGCATTAATACAAGGTGAGAACAATCAAAGTTAGCGTACAAGATCAGTGCAGTAAAACGGCAAAAGACATCATTGCAGGCATCTGCGTATCATACCTGTAACATTGGGAAAGAAAAGGTTAGTGGGTTTTTTATTTTTTTTTTTTTTTTTTTTTTTTTTTTTTTTTTGAACAAGTAAACAGTGGTGATGACAGATTGACTAGATGGACAGTGTTCAGTGGTAGTGGAGTCTGAAGAGGTGGGTTTTTGAGTCTCTTGCGGAAGATTGGAAGTGATTCCGCAGTCCTGACCGATTGCGGAGGTCGTTCCACCATCGAGGGACCAGGACAGAGAAGAGGCGAGACCGCGAGGAGCGGCTGCCAGGCGCCCGGAGGGATGGGGCAGTCAGTCTGCCAGCGGAGGCGGAGCGGAGGGGTCTGGACGGGGTGTAGGGCGTGATGAGTGACTGGAGGTATGGGGGAGCAGTACCTCTGGCCGCTTGAAAAGCAAGCACCAGTGACTTGAATCTGATGCGTGCTGCGATGGGGAGCCAATGCAGAGAGGAGAGTAGAGGGTGACGTGGGTGAACTTCGGCTGGTTGAACACCAGGCGAGCAGCAGCGTTCTGGACTAGTTGCAGTGGCTTGATGGCACAGGCCGGAAGGCCTGCCAGCAAGGAATTGCAGTAGTCCAGACGTGAGATCACCAGGGCCTGGACCAGGAGTTGAGTGGCCTCTTGGGTGAGGAACGGAACTGCTGGACGTCAGCGATACTATAGCCAGCTAGTTACAATAACAAAGTAGCATTAAGTGCCAATTCTACCCGATGGGACAGGATACGAACGCAGAGGCTAAGCAAACAAAATCTAGCGCCGGATAAGTACACTTTACAAGCACGCCACAAGACCGTTCTAGCCGAGGTATAGATGCACACTGCCTGAGTTCTGGCTGAACACGCTTAAATCCTCCTCACAACAATGCACAGTAATTAACAACTGTTTCGCTTTCTAAGGCTACTAAAGGAACACTCAACAACAAACACGGGCTGATACAATAAAACCGATAGAAAACAGCTGAGTCGCAATCAGCTTTGAAATACAGTTACAACGCAGCGATCTAATCTAATAACTGATAACTGCTGGACGTCAGCGATACTATAGCCAGCTAGTTACAATAACAAAGTAGCATTAAGTGCCAATTCTACCCGATGGGACAGGATACGAACGCAGAGGCTAAGCAAACAAAATCTAGCGCCGGATAAGTACACTTTACAAGCACGCCACAAGACCGTTCTAGCCGAGGTATAGATGCACACTGCCTGAGTTCTGGCTGAACACGCTTAAATCCTCCTCACAACAATGCACAGTAATTACCAACTGTTCGCTTTCTAAGGCTACTAAAGGAACACTCAACAACAAACACGGGCTGATACAATAAAACCGATAGAAAACAGCTGAGTCGCAATCAGCTTTGAAATACAGTTACAACGCAGCGATCTAATCTAATAACTGATAACTGCTGGACGTCAGCGATACTATAGCCAGCTAGTTACAATAACAAAGTAGCATTAAGTGCCAATTCTACCCGATGGGACAGGATACGAACGCAGAGGCTAAGCAAACAAAATCTAGCGCCGGATAAGTACACTTTACAAGCACGCCACAAGACCGTTCTAGCCGAGGTATAGATGCACACTGCCTGAGTTCTGGCTGAACACGCTTAAATCCTCCTCACAACAATGCACAGTAATTAACAACTGTTCGCTTTCTAAGGCTACTAAAGGAACACTCAACAACAAACACGGGCTGATACAATAAAACCGATAGAAAACAGCTGAGTCGCAATCAGCTTTGAAATACAGTTACAACGCAGCGATCTAATCTAATAACTGATAACTGCTGGACGTCAGCGATACTATAGCCAGCTAGTTACAATAACAAAGTAGCATTAAGTGCCAATTCTACCCGATGGGACAGGATACGAACGCAGAGGCTAAGCAAACAAAATCTAGCGCCGGATAAGTACACTTTACAAGCACGCCACAAGACCGTTCTAGCCGAGGTATAGATGCACACTGCCTGAGTTCTGGCTGAACACGCTTAAATCCTCCTCACAACAATGCACAGTAATTAACAACTGTTACAGACCGAGAAGGAAGGGAGATGGCGTCCCGACCAGTTCCCGGGATGCGCCGCCATTTCGCCCGTCCGGATGACGTGGAACCCAGGGGAGGGAGAAGGAAGCAGCACCACCACCGGCACCATGGCGGGATCGGGGCCTGGAGGCGCAGCTGAGCAGGGCGCCACCGGACCAGCAACCGCCCGGACAGACCGGTGGGGAGAACAACCACCGTGCTGCCCCCAATCCAACCACCCCTGGGACGAGTGAACAGCATGACCCGTCTAGAATTCAGCAGGGCCGTACTACAGAAAGGTATGGGTTTTTGCCGAATGACCTGAACTGCCTGGTAAAGGTCCCTAATGCGGTAGACTTGTTTGAAGTAAGTTTTAAGAATGCTAATGTCCTGGAGAGATTCTGGAATCTCTTTAGAGAGAGGAAGGATAGGAGCCCCCTGAATAACTTTGACGTTGAGCCTCTGTCTGACACCGAGAGCAAAGTGGTCACTGTGCAGTTCTACAACGAAGCTGTACAGGACCACGATGTTGCAACGTGGTTGGGCAGGTATGGCTCCGTCAAGTCGAGGCAAGGAGAGTCCTCGATGAGGATGGGGTGTGGACTGGGGCCAGAAAGTGGCTGGTCCAATTACAGCCTGACCCAATGTCGGTTGGAGGGGTGAGACACATCCCCAGCACCATTACGCTGGGGAACAACCGGGCGCAGTTTTTACTACGGCATGCCCAAACTGTGCAGGCGATGTGGTGAGTTAGGCCACTTGGCTGCAGCCTGCACAGTGGTTAAGTGCAAGAGCTGTGGAGGAGAGCACGAGACCAGGGCATGCCGGGACCCTAGACCCTGTAACTTGTGTGGGGTAAGGGGGCACCTCTTCCGTGACTGCCCTCTCTCATATGCCAACAGGGCTAGGGGAACTGCGCCACAGTCTCACCCCCAACCTCCCCCTCCCCCTCCCCCTCCATCAAATACGACCACGACAACCCAGCCTGACCCACCTCAGTCCCCCTCACTATCTACCCAAGCTACAACAAAACCAGACTCCCAGACACCCCCCACTACAGTTGAGGAGGAGGCGGACTCGGAAACCCTCAACACGGTGGAAGAGCCCGCCCTCTCCTCAGACAGCACAGAGTCAGACCCCCCCTCCGACTGGTCCAAAGTAAAAGGGAGAAAACGGAAAATTAAACAAAAACACCAATATGTCAATAAACCAGAAATGCCTACTCCCACCGTACCTAGCAATAGCCCTCAACCTCTCCCTTCATCAAAACCCATCCAGACAGTCTCAGACCCCCCCCAAACAACCACAATAATCCAAAAGCCTAAAATAACCCCCGCTCCAAAAATCACAATCCCCAACAAAAGCCCCCAACAGATGGTCACAGTAATGCACCCGACCTTAACCTGCCCCAGTGGATACTGGCCGCTTCTGGTCCTCGGACACCCCCCGGACAGGGAACCAAAGATCCACCCCAAGGGCCCTCCGCCTCTGGACAAAAGGGGCCCCAGGGCCAAAATCCATCGGCCCTGTCTCTCCAGGGCGGACCTTGCCAGGCGGTGGTAGGGGAGAACAGGTGAGCAGACCTACCCAGGGGCGGAGAGGCGCCCAGCAAAACCAGATACGGTCATTGACCGTTTAAACCAAATATGCAAAGACATCCGTCAACAGCAATAAATCTGGTTCATGCCCATCCCTGTAATAATTTACCTTTCCCGTATTTTTTTTTTTCATGGCAATTACAATCACAACAATCAACACCCGTAGCATTAAAGATCCCATCAAGCGGCATGCAGTTTTCTCCATCCTGCAACAGCTGCCCTCAGGCGTCATCCTCCTACAGGAGTGTGGGATTCCCTTCCGCTCCATGGATGACAGTCTGAGGGAGGGATGGAGAAGGGGAGACTCTCTCTGGTCGGGTTCCAATGTATCGCGAGCTGACGGGGTCGGCACGTTGATCAACAACCCCTATGTCAGAATAACATCATCTGACATAGTAGAGAGTGGGCGAATCCTCGTCACCGACCTCGGCGTCGGGGTTCCCCACTCCGGGTGATCAACGTGTATGGCCCTAATAGCCCGGCCGAGAGGGCCTCCTATTTCAAAAATCAGATCTCTTATCACCCCCATACGCCGGTGGTCGTGGGGGAGACTTCAACTGTGCCCTTAGGGATGAAGACCGCAGCAGACCAAGGAGGGACAAATCCAGCAGGGAGCTGCGGTCCATCATAGAAGATTTCTCCCTCCATGACGCCGGGGGTGCCTCTCCCCCTCAATACACATGGGTGAGTTCCTCTGGCGCCTCCTTCTCCAGAATTGACATGTTTTTGCTCTCTTCAGGCCTGAGAGTGCGCTCCTATAGCATCGGAGCAGTGCACTTCTCAGACCACCACAGGGTGACCGTGTCCTTGGACTGGGAGAAGACCATCACGGTGGGTAGGGGTCCGTGGAGGATGAATACCAGCCATCTCCAGGACCCCAAAGTGCGCCTCTCCTTCTCGAGACGATACCTGGAGTGGGTCACACTAAAACCCCTTTTTGACTCCCCGATAGAGTGGTGGGAGATGGTGAAGGATCGGGTGCGGGGCTACTTCCGGGCAGTCGGACGGAGGAAGGCAAAGGAAAGGAGGGCAGCTTACAACCACCACAATGCTGCCCTCCAAAGACTGAGCCTCCTCCAGGCCCGAGGCTTGGAGGTCAGTACGGAGGTGGCCCAGACTAAACAGCATCTCTCTGCCCTCTGTCGGGAGGAGCGGAAAAATACATCTTCCGCTCCAAACTCCAGGGTCTCGAGGAGGACGAGAGATGCACTCGCCACTTCTTCCGCAAGGCACGGTCAAGGAAAACCGACATTCTCTCCCTGTATAATAACGCAGGGGTGGTGGTGTCTGAAGAGGCAGAGGTCAGGAGGTGGCCAGGGAGTTCTACCTGGGTCTGTATGCCAGCAGGCCCACGGATGGGGCTCTCATGGACACCTTCCTGGACGGCCTGGACAGACGCCTGGAGGAACAGAGCATGGAGGGGAGCTGAGCGCCGAGGAACTCACCCGGGCCGTGCGCTCCCTTAACCTACATAAAGCTCCTGGTCCTGACGGAATCCCAGCTGAGTTCTATCAGGCCTTCTGGGATCTCCTGAAGGACGACGTGGCGGATGTCTTCAGCGCGGCTTTCAGGGAGGCGGCTGGGTGACTCGCTGCGACAGAGCTCAGTGGCCCTTGTCCCAAAGAAGGGGGACCTGAAGGACCTCCGGAACTGGCGGCCGATCAACCTCCTCTCAGTGGATTATAAGATCATGGCCAAATCACTGATGAGGAGGTTCCAAGACCTGCTACCAGCGGTGATCGGCCGCAACCAAACATGCAGTGTACCTGGGAGGTCCATAAATGAAAATCTGCTCCTCCGGGGAGCGCAGGTCCCCTTTAGGCCTTCTCAGCCTTGATCAGGAGAAGGCCTTTGACAGGGTTAGCCATGTGTGCCTGGAGAGGGTGCTAGAGAGGTTTAACTTCCCAAATCCCCTCCGGCGCTGGACCAGAATGTGTTTGCGTGACATCTCGGGCAGAGTGGTTGTCAACAAGCACCTCTCTGCCCCATTTAACATCAGGTCCGGCGTCAGGCAGGGGTGCCCTCTAGCGTCCCTCCTGTACGTCATCTACCTCGAGCCGTTTCTGCAGGCCATCCGGCGAAACAAAGACATCAGGGGATACCTACTGCCGGGTGGCAGTGGGGAGCGGCTTGGGGTGATGGCGTACATGGACGACATCACCATCGTTGGCACAGATAGTCGTTCCATCACCACCGCTACAAAGGTGGTGGACGACTTCTGTGCGGCCACAGGCGCCCTGGTCAACGGTGTTAAAGGGGGGCAAGTGAACTGTACCTGTCGCCGTCATGGAGTGAGTCACTAACCTGTTCTTTCCTGTACGCACAGAAGGCATAAAGCTCCTGGGGTCACCTTCCAGAACGACGGGGGAGGGAACCGGAGCTGGGAGGAGGCCCTCCGCCACGTCCAGAAAAAAATCGGGAGCTGGAGCGCACGGCCCCTGACAATGACGGGTAAGATCCTGGTCCTGAAGGCAATAGTCCTTCCCAGTTTTCTTTACCTAGGGCGAGTGTTTCCCCCGGACAGAGCCACTAGTAAACTTGTGGCCAGAATGGCCTTCCGCTTTGTCTGGGGGAGCAATATGGAGAGACTGGGAAGGACAACCCTGATGAAAGAGGAGGAGAAAGGGGGCAGGGGGGTCCCAGACATAACATCAATAATATTGGCACAGGGTCTGGCCGCACTGGTCCAGAACACCCTGGGGGGGGAGTCGGCCTCTGGTAAATTTGCTAAATACTATGCCCTCCCTTCCTCAGATCTATGGGCCTGTGTGGGCTGAACCACAATGTGCCATATAGCTGGGACCCCCCATATGTATACAGGGCCCTGAGGGATTTTGCCTTTAGGACGGGATTGGTCGGGGCTGGGTTGCCCTCGTGGACATACCCAAATATCATGTCCTTTTTGAGATCGGGAGAGACCATGACGCGCTCCCGAGGGGCAACCCAGCCTTGAACCCTGAAATTGTATGGAAAAATGCAAATCACAAAACATTAAACAATAAACAGAAAGACATCACATGGATGTCTGCTCATGGCTGTCTCCCCACCAGGTCATTTCTGTTTAGACGGCACTTAACCCTGACCGAGAACTGCCCCCACGGATGCACTGACTCGGAACATGTACACCATCTGTTCTGGGAGTGCTCCGTGGCCAGACGGGTCTGGGGCCTTGTTGTGTCCTCTGTCTCCCAGAACAGGCTCCTGCCGAGATCCTCCCTGACGACTGAGAGGGTCCTGTACGGCCCCGTGAGGGATGTAGGACCCCGGAGCTGCAGCGCCAGTGGAGGATCATTAACACCGTTAAGCAGGTGCTGTGGGAGGCAAGGAACATCAAGGTCTTCCAAAAAATAACAGTGGACCTGTTCACTCTTCGGAGGAGGCTTCAAAACCTCCTCCAGGACGGCGTTTTGGTGGACTTTTTGAAACGAGAGAGGGGCAAGGAGGAAGTGGGGGTGAGCCACTGGAAAGAAGTAATTATATAGCTCACCCCCCTCTCCCAGAGGAGGTGCACTCTGGGCACTCAAGCCCAAGCACGAACCTTTGTTTTTTGTTACTTTTGTTTGTTATTTTTGTTGTTTTTGTTTGTCTTGATTTAAGATTATATGTATTTCCAGTCTTGTCTGTTGTATAGTTTAGTCTGTCAGTTTGTTCCCCTGTCTTTGAAACCCTATTGTTCCCAAATATTGTTTTTTTTTTTTACCCCCTCCAGTTGGCATGCCAACTTTTAAAATGAAAAGTTTTAAAAATATATTGTAATGAAGTTTTAAAAACCAATAAAAGAACATTTTACTAAAGATTTCCGTGGAGAGGAACATTTATGAGTATCGACTAATTTTTCGATGCCCTGCTTCACGGCAGGGTTTCCTTTCTGTCTGAAAATATGAATTGAATAAGCTAAGGATTGTTCATGCTAAGAATTGTCAATCCGTGCGTGCGATGTGAAGTGCTTTACAAAGTATGTCGCACAAGTTACGTAGAAACAAAGGCCTTAACGTTACATGTGAAACAAATCTGCTTAAAAATAACTTCATAATTTCTGCTTGATTCGTTTTCAAAACATATCAGAGTTATGTAGAAGCAGAATTACAAAAGAGCGTCGTTCCTGGGTTCAGTCATTTTTCGCGCGGGTGATAGCCCTGCCTACTGTCGTGGAAATTAAAACTCAGCAGGATCAGAGAGAATTCCTTTAAACAGTATTAAAGCTTTAATTACGAGCAGCTGCACGGAGACCCGTGTCACGCAGGACAGCGAACCTCCCGCCTTCAAATTCAAATGGATATTTATATCCAACACAACGGAAGGGGAGGGAACAATCACAAGGGGGAAGTAACAGGGCGTTACCTTACAGGTAAATGGAGCTATGGGCTAACATGAAGATATAACAGGTTGTTAGAACAGCCTAACAGAGTGGGGAACGACCCGGACTGTTCCGTAAGGGCTGCCACTAGAACGGCCCAGCACACCAGAAGAGCTAGGTAGCTGCACACCATCAACCCACACAGCAAATCAGAAGAGTGGGGTATATGCACACTATAAATCCTACACAACAATGCAGAAGAGTTAGGCAAATACACACGTTAAATCCCACACAGCAATTAAGAGTTTAGGCAAATACACACTAATCCCCACAGTAAACGGATGTGCAACCCCACACATATAAAGGGTACTTAAAACAGCTAAAAGTGCAGTCCTATCAAGCACAGCCGAGCCCTCCCCAAAGGAATGAAAACAACAAAGTTTAAAACAGAGCAAGTACGGTTTCGTAGCAGTATAATAAAATACACAGTAAAACAACCGCTGTTACAATGACAATATAAAAGCAGGGATCCCAAGTTAAAATATAAATGCAGGTGCACGGTGTCTAAACAGCGGTAAGACCGGAAACTGCGATACCATACGAATAGCTAAATAGCCAAAGCCGATGCGAACTACTGCGGCAAATAACGCTATACACCCCGATAGCGTTACACTATTTATCTCACACAGACTTTACATACAGTCAGCAATGAACCGGCTTTTACACCTATACGATACCAAAACACAACGCGGTGGTCCTGCAGTTTCCAGCTTACTCGCCCTGTAGAGATCTCCACTTGACTGTAGTGTTTCCCTTTTAAAAGTCGCTGAGGTGCGTCCGCTGCCTCCATTACAATTAGCCTGATTGAGAACAGCTGAGCATCGGCACCACCACTCGTCCGGGACATGGAACAAGGGAAACGACCAATCAAATGTAAACAACCAGTGTAACGCACAGCACGTTAGGGTAACGTCATCACCAGCTCATTGTACACACGTCAGTTATATACATATATTCTAATATAGTAATATTATGCAACCTGCACTACATAATGTGCCTACATAATTAAAATGGTACAACACCACCTCGTTACATCCCCCCCAGCTTGCACATAGCCATGTCCTCATGGTTCCACAAAAGGGCTTGAATGCTTACATTTCTACTCTTGGTATCTGGCAGGGCGTTGTCCCTGGGTCGCCCGTCCTGTTCGGCGTAAAGGTGCATCGCCTAAGGGCATTGGTGGCTGGTCGACCCTGGTGGGAGCGTCTGACGGATAGCCAATGATCCGCTGCATTGGGGCTGTGATTGTTGAGGCTGGAGTCCCAGCATTGGTTACCGAGTTTGTCGGTCTAGCCGGTCGTGCCTCTGGCATAGCAGCACCTGTAAATGAGACGAGCCCCCACGGGACCCCCTTGCCTATTTTCCGGACTGTCAGGGCTCACACCATCTGCACTTTCCGTGGTGGGAGCATAAGTTACTGGGCACTGGCGCATTAAGTTCCGGTGTAAAACCTTCTCTACCCCTTCTCCCATCTCAGGTCTGACTACATAAACTGGCAAGTCAGCGTTAGGCTGGCTGACAACAACATGGGGAATCTTTTCCCAGAAATCTGCAAGCTTACCTCTCCACCCGCGCTCCTCGTTGCCGCAGCAGGACCCTTTCTCCGGGAGCAATGGGCTGCTCAGGGAGCACCGATCGTGGGCTTTCTTTTGGTGCTGTCGGGCCACCTCCAGTTTTTCGGCTGCCTTCTGGTGAGCAAAGCTTAGCTTCTGGTGGTGGGTCCTCACCCAGTTAGTCTGTGGAGGGGGCTGTTCAGGAGCAGTGCCCAACGTCACATCCAGGGGGAGCCGAGGGTGCCAGCCAAAGAGGAGGTATGAGGGAGTTTGCCCGGTAGAGCTGTGCACGAGTATTTGGTGAAGTGATCTGTGACTACTAATACGTACTGGTAGCCGTCTGTGGAGAGAGGCAGCTTCAGGAAGTCCATTGCCACCAGCTCCAGTGGGCAGGTAGTTGTAATGGATACTAAGGGAGCCTGGGTGGTGGCTACTGGTGTCTTGCGTAGGATGCACCGGGGGCAGGAGGCGCACCACGCCTGGACATCTTGGGTTTGTTTTGGCCAGAAGAATCGACTCCGAATGAGAGCCAAAGTCTTCTCTGCACCCGTGTGGCCGGCTCGTTCATGGCAACACTGCCACACCTTCTCCTTCAAGGCTGCAGGAAGGACCAGCTGGAGAATAGGATTTGCGGTGTTGTGTTCTCTCACCTGACGATACAGGACACCCTCCTTCAGTGTCAGCCTTTTCCTTTCCGAAGGATTCGCAGTGTGTCGCTTTGCAGAGAAGCCCTCTTGGTTGCACTGGGTGCTGTTCCTGTCCGTAGGGATAACAGCACAGGGCGAATGGTGCAGTCTTTTTGCTGGGCGTCTTTCCACTCTCCAGGAGTCATGCCCAGCTGCACTTCCCCTAGATTAACTTGAACAGAGTTATGCACCTCTGGGAAGGGACTCCCCACACCAACAAGGAAAGCTTTTACTACACTTGCGCTCACCGTGGGTACTGGGGCAAAGACAGAAATCTCCTCCTCGTCTCCGCTTGGTCCCCCGCCTTCCATTGGTACCCGAGATAGTGCGTCTGCGTTAGCATTTGCTTTGCCAGGCGGAACCGGATGTCAAAATGGTAATTTGAGAGTCTGGCTGCCCATCGCTGCTCCAAGCTCCCTAGGTTCACCCCTGGAGGTTTGCAAGAGTGTTGTTGTCAGTGAACACCACAAAACGAGAGCCTAACAGATACTCATGGAATTTTTCAGTTACTGCCCATTTAAGGGCGAGAAATTCCAACTTGAAGGAGCTATAGTTGGCATCATTTTTCTCTGAGGGATGCAGGCTTCGGCTAGCGTAGGCGATCACTCGTTCTGCACCTCCTTGCGTCTGAGCCAAGACTGCTCCCAAGCCACGATTACTAGCATCTGTATAAAGTGTAAAAGGCAAAGAGAAATCTGCAAATGCAAGGAATGGTGCTTCGGTTAGTGCTTGCTTCAACCTGCGGAAGGCAGTGTCACACTCTGGGGTCCACTGTCTCAGTATTGCGTCAACCCTACGGGACTCCTTCTTCGGGTGCCCTACCAGCAGTCCATGTAAGGGCATAGCTACCTTAGAGAAGTCTTTGATGAATCTTCGGTAGTAGCCTACCAGGCCCAGGAAGGCTCGTAGTTCCCTCACCGTCTTGGGTTGCGGCCATTCTGATACTGCGCTGACCTTCTCTCCAACTGGGGTGACTCCTTTCTCCGAGACCACATGGCCTAGGTATTGCACCCTAGGCTGGAAGAGGTGGCACTTGCTAGGTTTCAGTTTGAGGCCATACTGGGTGAGTCGCTGGAACACCTGTTCAAGATACTGGAGATGGGTAGAGAAGTCAGGGGCAAACACAATAATATCATCTAAATATATTAAAAGTGATTCAAAATTCTTATCCCCCAGACAGGACTCCATCAACCGCTGAAAGGTTGCTGGTGCATTACAGAGGCCAAAGGGCATCCTGTCAAACTCAAACAGGCCCATAGGGGTGGTAAAGGCAGTCTTCTGACGATCGTCTGGGTGGACGGGCACCTGCCAGTACCCACTGGCTAGGTCCAGGGTTGAGAAGTACCTAGCTTTCGACAGCATAGTCAGCGATTCTTCTATTCTTGGTAGAGGGAAGGCATCCTTACGGGTGATGCTGTTGAGCTTGCGGTAGTCCACACAGAACCTCAGCGAGCCATCCTTCTTTCTCACCAAGACGACTGGGGCCGCCCATGGGCTGCAGCTCTGGTGGATAACCCCAGCTTCCAGCATGTCCTGTAAGAGGGCCCGAACTTCTTGATAGAGGTTAGGGGGGATTTGTCGATGACGTTCACGAATAGGTGGAGCATCCCCGGTGGGAATATTATGCAGGACAGTCGTGGCCTTTCCATACTCCTGGTCGTCTAGGGAGAACACCTCTCGGTGCCGTGCCAGGCACTCTGCCACCTGCTGCTGTTCTCTAGTGGACAGGTTGGCACCGGAGAGGTTTACTGGAATAGGGTCATCAGTTACTGGTGCCTGAACGAAGGAGACTTGCTGTAGGTGGACTCGATGGTGCCTGGGGTGGTCGTTGACAAGTTGACATTTCCAGCAAAGACATCAGATGGTTGCACCAGAGAGAGACGGCCCACCTTCTGGTAGCGACGGAGATAGACAGACGTTTCACCTATATTCTTTACTCGGACTGGGATCTGGCCCCCACCTGCTGAAACAACGGCCTTTGCCACTAGCCAGGGTGTGGTTTCTAGCATGGGCTCTACAAGTGCAAGATACGGCCTACCTCCAGGGCCCCCACGCACCCGGCCTGTGAGTAGCACTTCTTGCTTCGGTAGAATCTTGACATTGGTTGTAATGCGTACATAGCCCACCTCTCCCTCTGGTTGTGCGAAACGGGCCTCCTGACCACAGAGTTTCAGGGCTTGCATCCAAACCCTCTGACCCAATGGATTAGCTTCTAGCGGTGTTCCCCCTCTCTGAGCTTCACCATCTTGAAACAGGATCTTCCAGCAGCGGCGGATCACATTCATGCCCAGCAGGCCAGGGATACGGGGCAGACAGTGGTCCTTCACCACCACAATGCCACACTTCTCTAGTCACAGACCCTATTGTGAGGTCCAATTCCGTGCAGCCAATGTAGGGGATGTTGTGTCCATTTGCCGCTGTTAGAGCCAACCAGGCTGATGGGTCTTGGAGCTTCGTTCCACCTTCACCAAACCACTCCCGGAAAGAGCTCTCACGCATCATGGTAACCTGTGAACCAGTGTCCAGGAGACACAGGATGGCATGGCCTGCTATGTTCACACTCACCACAGGGCTCTCGCCAATCAATCCTTCCCTGGGCACTTCAGAGGTGGATCCTGCTTCTACCCCCCCCACTGTCAGATCCCCGGCAGTGGGGTTTAGAAGTTTAAAGCCGGTTGACTGGTGGCATTGGAGCCTTGTCCCCGGGGGCAGTAACGCTGGATATGGCCGGCCTCCTGGCAACGTCTGCAAATGAGTCTTCCCTGTTCATCATAACGGTTGATGGAGGTGGTTGGGGCTATGGAGCGGCTTTTTGGCCTCTGGGTGAAGTGAGGTGGCTGATGGGCCTGCCCATATCCGCGATGCTGTGGCTGCCAGGCTTGGTGGCTGGAGCCCTGCCCTCCTAAACTCAATTCCGCTCTCAGTTCTTGGACTATCTCTCGTGCCAGGGACGGTAGGGATGCCATCTGGGTACGGATTTCTGCTGCCATTTCCTCCTCAGATCCTTTTTAGCTGCTCCAGATCAAATGGTGCTGTTGGGGCCAGGTTCAGTCTTCCAGCTTGATGGCAGAAGGCTGCTAAACCCTCTCCCTCTGCTTGGTCTCTGAGGCGTGCCTCTTTGTTCACATCTGCAAAGGACAGAGTTGGTGTAGACCGGGTTAGGGTTTTTAATTCACGCCGAAGGGTTCGGTCACTAATGCCATCTACGAACTGGTCTCGGAGTAGACGATCCACTGCTCCCATCCCATCTGGGTCCCTTTTCTTCAGTTTCTGAAAGAGTTCTTGGAGTCTTAGTGAAAACTCAGGGACTGTCTCCGCGGGTTCTTGTTTACAATTAAAACATAAGGAGCGAAGGGCAGAGGCAGGCATTCTATTCCCATAGAGATCATTCAAAACAGCAAAAATTTGATCTACTGTAGCTCTATCGTTCTCTTCTAAAATCAAAATGTGTCTTTTAGCTTCCCCTTCCAAACAATTTAAAATCATATCTGCTTGGGAGCCTGTGGTCATGTTAAACAGTCTAAACATTGCGTTCAAATTCTCCTGCCACTCAGCTAAGTGAACATCTGGGTTCTTTCCTGAAAATTTTTGGCCCCACATATTGCCAGACAACAAGGGTGACATCAGCATAGGAAGTACATTGGTCTCATTCCTATGAGTAGAGGCGCTCTGTCTCACTGGAGAGCTCATAATTCCAATATATGTACACAGCCGCTGGAAACTTCCCCAAATGCCTACCGACTAACGCCAGTTGTAACCTGGCTAAACTACTACTTTTAATGTAGTTGACTACGCCACTCTCGGTTAGGTGAGAGACCTTATGTAATTGGGGAAGTACCTCAGTGACCAGTGAACATATGACAACACAGAAGTAGGTAAGAATAGAATTTATTTAACCAATGGTAACAACCAATAACAGAGTGGGGAACGACCCGGACTGTTCCGTAAGGGCTGCCACTAGAACGGCCCAGCACACCAGAAGAGCTAGGTAGCTGCACACCATCAACCCACACAGCAAATCAGAAGAGTGGGGTATATGCACACTATAAATCCTACACAACAATGCAGAAGAGTTAGGCAAATACACACGTTAAATCCCACACAGCAATTAAGAGTTTAGGCAAATACACACTAATCCCCACAGTAAACGGATGTGCAACCCCACACATATAAAGGGTACTTAAAACAGCTAAAAGTGCAGTCCTATCAAGCACAGCCGAGCCCTCCCCAAAGGAATGAAAACAACAAAGTTTAAAACAGAGCAAGTACGGTTTCGTAGCAGTATAATAAAATACACAGTAAAACAACCGCTGTTACAATGACAATATAAAAGCAGGGATCCCAAGTTAAAATATAAATGCAGGTGCACAGTGTCTAAACAGCGCGGCAAGACCGGAAACTGCGATACCATACGAATAGCTAAATAGCCAAAGCCGATGCGAACTACTGCGGCAAATAACGCTATACACCCCCGATAGCGTTACACTATTTATCTCACACAGACTTTACATACAGTCAGCAATGAACCGGCTTTTACACCCTATACGATACCAAAACAGAACGCGGTGGTCCTGCAGTTTCCAGCTTACTCGCCCTGTAGAGATCTCCTCTTGACTGTAGTGTTTCCCTTTTAAAAGTCGCTGAGGTGCGTCCGCTGCCTCCATTACAATTAGCCTGATTGAGAACAGCTGAGCATCGGCACCACCACTCGTCCGGGACATGGAACAAGGGAAACGACCAATCAAATGTAAACAACCAGTGTAACGCACAGCACGTTAGGGTAACGTCATCACCAGCTCACTGTACACACGTCAGTTATATACATATATTCTAATATAGTAATATTATGCAACCTGCACTACATAATGTGCCTACATAATTAAAATGGTACAACACCACCTCGTTACAGGTGTAGCTGGTTAGTACACTCTGGTTTCTCTTAAGATCGTATAAATCTTTCGCCTTTTACTAAAGATTTCCATGGAGAGGAACATTTATGAGTATCGACTAATTTTTCGATGCCCTGCTTCACGGCAGGGTTTCCTTTCTGTCTGAAAATATAAAATATGAATTGAATAAGCTAAGGATTGTTCATGCTAAGAATTGTCAATCCGTGCGTGCGATGTGAAGTGCTTTACAAAGTATGTCGCACAAGTTACGTAGAAACAGAGGCCTTAACGTTACATGTGAAACAAATCTGCTTAAAAATAACTTCATAATTTCTGCTTGATTCGTTTTCAAAACATATCAGAGTTATGTAGAAGCAGAATTACAAAAGAGCGTCGTTCCTGGGTTCAGTCATTTTTCGCGCGGGTGATAGCCCTGCCTACTGTCGTGGAAATTAAAACTCAGCAGGATCAGAGAGAATTCCTTTAAACAGTATTAAAGCTTTAATTACGAGCAGCTGCACGGAGACCCGTGTCACGCAGGACAGCGAACCTCCCGCCTTCAAATTCAAATGGATATTTATATCCAACACAACGGAAGGGGAGGGAACAATCACAAGGGGGAAGTAACAGGGCGTTAACTTACAGGTAAATGGAGCTATGGGCTAACATGAAGATATAACAGGTTGTTAGAACAGCCCTCCCAGGGTCTTAAACCAATGGGAAGGAGGTTTCCTGCCGTGGGAACGAACAACTTTGATAACATAAAACAAATCTGTGCTGAAGGAGAGACAATAATAATGGGCGACTTCAATTACCCCTCTATCAATTGGGAGATAGTGACAGGTCAGGGCAAATGTGAAGAGGAGTTTATAGATATGGTCAATGACTGCTTTTTGGTACAGTCTGTTACTCAGCCTACAAGAGGGAAATCAATACTGGATCTGGTTTTGTGTAACAATCCTGATAGAATTTGCAGCACAGAGGTAGGAGAACCAATAGGAGCAAGTGACCACAGTGCAGTTCTTTTTGATATTTTTTGGCAAGTTAAGACAGCCTCCTCTAACTCTCGAATTTTTAATTTTAGACGAGCTGACTTTAATAAAATGAGAGAGAATTTAAGTAATATAGATTGGGTTAAACTTCTAGATTGCAGAACTGTGAATGAAAAATGGACTATATTTAAAAGGGTTATTGTAGATGTACAGTGTAAATTCATCCCCAAAGTAAGGAAAAATAGGATGAAAAAACAGTCTCCACAATGGATGACTAAATCTTTACGGGTGATTTTGAGGCAAAAGAAACGACTGTATAGAATATATAAAAAGGATAACTCAGAGAGAAACAAGTTAGATTAATGTAATATGCGGGCTAAGGGTAAAAAGGAAATAAGATCAGCTAAAAGGCGGTTTGAAATTACAATTTCCCAAGATGCAAAAAGTAACCCTAAGAAGTTTTTTCAATATTGTAGTAGAAAAAGGAAAGTTAAAGATGAGGTTAAGTGCATTAAGAATAAGGAAGGAACTTTGGTTTATAATAATAAGGACATTGCAAACACACTAAACAGTTACTTTGTGGAGAGCTTTACTAGAGAAGAGGTTATAAATATGCCTAAATGTATAGACAAGGTACGGAATGTTCTGGAGGACTTTGAGATAAGGGATGTAGAAGTACTACAAAAACTACAAAAACTTAAGACAAATAAGGCAGCAGGCCCGGATGGCATATATCCCAGAGTACTCAAAGAACTTGGGGAAATTATATATAAACCATTGACAGATATTTTCAGTCAATCCATAATCACTGGAGAAATACCAGATGACTGGAAGCAGGGTAGTATAATTCCAATATATAAGAAGGGAGACCGTACTGACCCAGGGAACTATAGGCCTGTCAGTTTAACTTGCATCGCATGTAAAATGCTGGAATGTATTATTAGGGATAAGTTGGAATCATTCTTGAAAAATAATAGTATTTTAAGGGAGAGCCAGCATGGATTTCTCAAGGGGAGGTCATGCCTAACAAACCTCCTGGACTTTTCGAGAGAGGCTACAAAGTGTGTTGACCTGAACCAGGCTTATGATGTTATATATTTGGACTTTCAGAAAGCATTTGACAAGGTACCACAT
>JAINUG010000861.1:0-46836 GCA_029706075.1 Aldrovandia affinis
AAAAATGTCCATCACTCATAGAAATCAATAAAGAACCAAACACAAATAAAATATAAATCACTTTTTATTAAAGCTGCAATGCTAAAAACAACAGTGCAATGCAATTCAGTTTTGGCAGGTAAACTGCAACATCTGTAGGTTATAACTTGAATCCCTACAGTAAAGTAAGTGATGTGCAGTTTACAAGGGAACTAGAAAGGAGGACACATGTCCAATGACTTTCCTTTCATTGGCTGTATTTTCTTTTTCGATTTTACCCTGTTGTTCTCCCAATTTGGTAGCCAATTACTCCCGCTGTGCTTAGTTCAATCCCCTCCCTTGACCAATTGCCAATTGCCACCCCGGTGGCACTCCCGGCCAGAGCCGACTCTGGCGCGACGGGGAATCGAACCCCGGTCGCCGTGTTCATTGGCTGTATTAAGAAACTAAGGAACTTCATCCACAAAGTTGAGGCACCAGACTGTAAAACATATTTGTAAACACTGCTGCAAGTGAATAACTATTAGTTCATTAATAATGAAAAATCATAAAATAAAAATGTTTTTATTCTGAAAATAAATAACAAAAAGTCAAATCATCAGTCACTAAAGTTCAATCTGCATTTCTCCCACCCTCCTGATTTGATTTACCCTCAAAGTTTCTTCATTTCATTGATTTTCTTTTCAAAGTCTTTTTCATATTTCATGAACTCTTGTTCTTTTTCTTTATCAGCTTTCCTTAGGGCTTTTCTTTTAGAAAGCACACAGATCTTGTCACTGGCTTCAGCTTCCACTACAACCGCACACACACAGTACAGAACCCTACAGAGTTCCAAAATTGTACAAATTGGGTACACATTTAGTAGTAAAAAAACAAAACTTATATATATATATATATATATATGTAGAAGTGGAGAACTGGTGCATAACAGGATCAATTATATGAATGTAATGAAGCCTTTGTTCTATTTACAGTGGTTCCAGGTGAACAGGTTTATGTAAATAGCCAGGTGCTAATGCCCCACCCTTTCTGTTTGTTTGGTTGCAGTGAGCGAGAGGGGGGAAGGGTGGGTGGAGATGGTGGTGTGTGTGGAGAAAGAGGATTATTCCTTCACCTGGCTCTACATGGTGCTTTGCTGGAGGCTGGAGACAACCCCATCAGCTGCCACAGCTACATGCTCAGGTGCCTGGATCTCCCTGTTAGCGTTAGCGCCCGGCCCACACACTTCAGTTAACCCCACTGCCTGGATCTCCCTGTTAGCATTAGCGCCCGTTTGTAACCATTTGTAGCCTCCTCAAATAACTCCAAGAGGTTTTTAGGCATGAAAAAAAGATTTGCCATCTGTTAAAATACTATTACATTTCAGGAATAATTCCAACTTGTCCCTCATAATACTACCCAGTATTTTACATGAGATGCAGGTTAAACTGACAGTAGTTCCCTGGGTCAGTACAGTCCCCCTTGCTACCTTGCTTCCAGGCATCTTGTCTTACTTTCCTCATCTCTGACTATGTTCCAGGCTGTAAGGCAGCCTGAGTGGGTGAAAAGCTAATATTCACAAGCTCGTCGTATTTGACACACCTATTCACCTTTACATTACATTACATTACATTATAGGCATTTGGCAGACGCTCTTATCCAGAGCAACGTACAACAAAGTGTTAACCGTAGTCAAGAACAGTTTAGCTGAAAGCCACCCTAGTGGGAAGTACAATTCCTGGGTGCTAGGAGCAACCACATAGTTAAACTAGGACCCTGTAGGTAAATCTGTAGCCACAATTCAGAGGTAGCAGTGAAGCACTCAATGCAGGAAATAATGCCTAAGCCTAATACAATACATAAACAAGTAGACGTGTAAACTAAGCGACTATGTCCCTAAGTTAACAAAAACCGGACTACGGGGAGAGGTACACCCTGAAGAGGTGAGTCTTCAGTCGACGCTTGAAGGTGGCCAGGGTCTCAGCTGTTCTGACTTCCACCGGAAGGTCATTCCACCATCGTGGAGCCAGAACCGACAGGAGACGTGACCGGGAAGCGCAGGTGCGGAGGGAGGTGCTAGGCGCCCTGAGGTAGCAGAACGGAGAGGTCTGGCAGGTGTGTAGGGTTTGAAGATCTTGGTGAGGTATGTTGGGGCTGATCCCTTGACTGCCTGGTATGCTAGGACCAATGTCTTGAATTTGATGCGAGCTATAACAGGCAGCCAGTGGAGGGTAGTGAGCAGGGGGTGACATGGGAGTGTCGAGGAAGGTTGTAGATCAGACGGGCCGCAGCGTTCTGGATGAGTTGCAGGGGTCTGATGGCAGATGTGGGAAGGCCAGCCAGGAGCGAGTTGCAGTAGTCCAAGCGGGACAGTACCATTGCTTGGACCAGGAGCTGGGTAGAGTACGTGGTAAGGAAGGGACGGATCCTCCTGATGTTATACAGGAAGAATCTGCACGCCCGGCTTACCGCTGCAATGTTCATTAATAGGGACAGCCTGTTGTCCATCACCACACCGAGATTCTTCGCGCAGGGTGATGATGTCACCAGGGTGTCACCTAGAGAAATGGAGAAATCAAGGTGGGGAGAGTTTAGGGCAGGAATGAAGATTAGCTCTGTTTTACCTGGGTTGAGCTTTAGGTGGTGACTGTCCATCCAGCTCTGAATGTCCCCCAGGCAAGCAGCGATGCGGGTAGAGACCTGAGTGTCTGATGGGGAGAAGGAGAGAAAGAGTTGAGTGTCATCAGCATAACAATGGTAAGATAAGCCGTGGGCAGAGATTACAGAGCCAAGGGAGCGGTGTACAGAGAGAAGAGAAGGGGACCGAGGACTGAGCCCTGTGGAACCCCGGTGGGGAGGGAGCAAGGCGGTGATACTTTACCAGCCCAGGCAACCTGGAAGGAGCGACCGGAGAGGTAGGACTCGATCCAGGCGAGGGCTGTACCGCAGATCCCTGTTGCTGCCAGGGAGGACAGGAGGATGGAGTGCTCCACAGTGTCGAAGGCAGCTGAGAGATCAAGCAGGATCAGGATGGAGGAGAGGGAGGCGGCTCGTGCGGTGTGAAGAGCTTCATTGACCGAGAGGAGAGCGGTTTCTGTTGAGTGGCCAGGTCTGAAGCCGGACTGGTAGGGGTCCAGCAGGTTATTTTCTGTAAGGAAAGCAGAGAGTTGGTGAGATACCGCTCTTTCGAGGGTTTTAGACAGGAAGGGGAGGAGGGATACTGGGCGATAATTCTGGATAACTGAGGGGTCTAGAGTGGGTTTTTTCAGCAGAGGGGTGATATGGGCCCTTTTGAAGGGCGAGGGGAAACAACCAGAGGACAGGGAGGAGTTCACAAGGGAGGTGACAAACGGGAGGATGTCAGGTGTGATCGCCTGGAGGAGGGATGAAGGGATAGGGTCGAGGGCACAAGTGGTAGGGCAGTGGGAGAGGTGGAGGTGGGAAATATCAGAGTCTGAGAGGGGAGAAAAAGAGGGGAAGCAGGGGGAGGGCACAGAGGGAGTGGAGGGCACAGAGGGAGTGGAGGGCACCACGGGAGTGGACGGCACAGAGGGAGTGGAAGGCACAGAGGGAGTGGAAGGCACAGAGGGAGTGGAGGGAGCAGAGGGAGCAGAGGGAGCGGAGGGAGCAGAGGGAGCAGAGGGAGTGGAGGGCACAGCGGGAGTGGAGGGAGCAGAGGGAGCGGAGGGAGCAGCGGGAGCGGAGGGAGCAGAGGGAGCAGAGGGAGTGGAGGGAGCAGCGGGAGCAGCGGGAGTGGAGGGCACAGCGGGAGTGGAGGGCACAGCGGGAGTGGAGGGCGCAGAGGGAGTGGAGGGCACAGCGGGAGTGGAGGGCACAGCGGGAGTGGAGGGCACAGCGGGAGTGGAGGGCACAAAGGAGCTGCGGATGTCTGCAATTTTCTCCTCGAAGAAAGCAGCAAAGTCATCTGCGGTGAAGGGGGACTGAGGTGGGGGAGGAGGTGTGCTGAGGAGAAAGGAGAAAATAGAGAACAGTTGACGAGGTTTAGATAAAGAATTTTGAATTTTAGTTTGGTAGAAGATTGCCTTAGCGGCAGTGACAGCAGAAGAAAACACAGACAGTAAAGACTGATAGGATGAAAGGTCGGACGAGTGCCTGGATTTGGCCCACTTCCTCTCAGCAGCACGGAGGCTGACCCGGGAGGTGCGCAGGGTGTCGGACATCCAGGGACTAGGAGGGGATGAGCGTGCAGGTCTAGGGAGAAGAGGACAGAGAGAGTCAAGTGCAGAGGACAGGGATGAGATTAAGGTGGAGGAAGCAGTGTCAGTGGGGAGTCTAGAGAATGCTTTAAGGGGGGGGAGGGAAGCAGTGACAAGGGGAGCGAGGGAGGAGGGTGAGAGGGAGCGAAGGTTACGACGGGCAGTGATGGTGGGTGTTGGAAGAGGGGAGGGAGGATGGGGGACAAGGGAGAGGGAGAAGGAAATGAAATGGTGATCAGATGTATGCAAGGGGGTAACCGTGAGGTTGGAGCAGGGGCAGTTCCTCAGGAATATCAGGTCTAGGAGGTTGCCCGCCTTGTGGGTTGGGGGGGAGTTTTGCAGGGAGAGGTCGAAGGAGTGGAGTAGTGGTAGGAAGGCAGCAGACTGGGGGGCCTCTAAGTGGAAGTCTCCCAGGAGGATCAGCGGGTGCCGTCCTCAGGGAAGGAGCTGAGCAGGGTGTCAAGCTCGTCGAGGAAGCATCCCAGGGGCCCTGGTGGACGATAAACAACAACAATAAAGAGTTTAGTAGGATAGGTGATGGAGACGGGGTGGCATTCAAAGGAGGATATAGACAGGTTGGAGAGGGGAATGACTGAGAACTTCCATGCGGGAGAGATAAGCAAACCTGTACCACCACCACGGCCGGATGGCCGGGGGGTGTGGGAGAAGGAGTAGGCGGACGAGAGGGCAGCAGGAGTAGCGGAGTTGTCAGGGCTGATCCAGGTCTCGGTGAGGGCGAGAAACTGGAGGGACAGGAGGGAGGCATAGGCAGAGATGAAGTCAGCCTTCTGTGTGGCCGACCGACAGTTCCATAGCCCCCCTGAGATTGTGAAGCTGTCACAAAGGGTCAGGGGGGGTAGGAGAGGTTGGAGGGGTTCCGTTGTCACGGGAGGGTGCGACGCTGGAAGCGCGTACTGAATGGGAGAGAGCAGACTGTTATGGGGTGCGGGCACATTCTGTGAGGGAGCAAGCGTCGCTCAGACAAAGGTAAAAAGACAGGTGGACACAATGACGTGGTAATTGCACGGATTAGTCTTTACAATTCGCTGCAATCAAACTAACGATGACTCAAAATTAAGAATAACACGGCTAATCAAAATCCGTAATAGCAAAATAAGTACAAAGTAGACTACGCAAAGTTTACGAAACTACAGATAACTAACAGTAAACACCTGACACGACACATCAGCATGTGTGGGCCCCTGGAGTGCCTGTGTGTGACTGTGTTGGGGTGGGGAGAGTCTTAGGCAGGGTGGGGTGCTGATGTGTGCTGCTGGGAGGCAGTGGGTTCTCTGCTCCGTTTCCTCAAAACCTCAGACTCCTGCTGTACTCCTCTGGGTGAACCTTCTCAATGTGCTGGTGAAGTTTCACTTCCTCCATGTGCACAAATGGGCAATGGGAGCAGGTAAACACCTGAGACGACACCTCAACAGGGTGTCCTGAGGAGAGAGAAGGTGTAAAAGGAGATATTAAGCTTTTTGGAAATGTACAAGTAAGCAGGTGCTGATAAACACAACCGTTATTCAGAGAAAGTACAAATGGATACAATGCGAAAGACTAAACAAGAAAAGTGAGGATTTATATTAGAAGTCATACATTGACCCTCCAGGCCCATCCTCTCCCTATTTCAGGGTTCCTCTGCAGACAAAATCATATCAGTCGAATAGGCACCTCAGTGATAAAGCAGAAATCATCTCAATATTGGTTTCATACAACCTTAAATGTCCAATAACGGTGCTTATTTAGAAGATATATGTGAAAGAATGAGTGAATAATCACCACAGTGATGTGTGTTATAAAAAATAAGATGCAGACATCAATGAACTATGGACATTTTATTCGTATTTTGTAAAATATGAGAAGGTTGAAGGTGGAGATTGTACTGTGCTGTATGAGAGCAGTCCTTTCAACTTTTACCTTTCATATCAGGTAATAATTTAGCTGCCCTTTGTACTTTTTCAAGCACTTCTACATCTTTCTTGTAGTGTGGTGCCCAGAACTGCACGCAGTACTCTAACTGAGGTCTGACAAGGGTATTATAGAACACCAATATAACCTCCCTTGATTCATACTCCGTACTTTTGGCTATATATCTCAGCATCCGATTGGCCTTTTTCCACTGCTACAGCACACTCCTTAGATGTGGAGACCTTGATCAATTAAAGCTCAGAATTCTAATTGAACATATTCTTGTTCCCATCTCCTCCAACAAAATACTCCTTATATTTTAATCTCTAAAATAATATACGCCATTTAGCAGACGCTTTTATCCAAAACAACTTACAGAAGTGAATGCATCCATTTTTCAGTATATGTGGTCCCAATGGGAATCAAACCCACAACTTAAGTGTTGTCAACGCCATGCTCTACATACTGAGCCACAGAAAACCACACATTTCTCACATGCATAACATTTAGCTATATTGAATGTCATCTTGGATTACCTTATTATAATAATAATATATAATAATATACGCCATTTAGCAGACGCTTTTATCCAAAGCGACTTACAGTAGTGAATGCATACATTGTTCAGTATATGTGGCAACAGTGGGGATTGAACCCACAACCTAAGCGTTGCCAACGATGTGCTCTACCAACTGAGCCCCAGAGAACCACAAATTATTCAATTTAAAGATGGTGGCAGTGTAGTGGTTAGGGAACTGGACTTGTAACTCAGAGGTTGCTGGTTTGATTCCCAGGTGGGGCACTGCCGTTGTACCATTAACCCCCCGAGGTCCGTGCTTAGCTCAGAGAAGCTTTGTGATTTTGGGATCGCCTGATATTTATCTCAATTTCATCAACTTAACACACACTTACTCCAAAGTGTTTGATATTTATGATATTTGGAGGACAATCACAGCTACATTTATATGCCATCAATAGTTTGGTCAGTATCATATGCAGCATGTAAATAGATCTACAAACACACAAGTTAAAAAGAGTACTTTTTTCTGCTGTCACAAAAGTTGTGAAAGCACACACTAAACTATAGTGACTAATTGTTTTGCCAATATGAGTTTGTTAATCAAAGTCCTGGTTATGTAAGGATGTCAAAATAGTTTAGCACATCAGGGCCCGTATTCACAAATAATTTTATCTTACCACTAGGAATACTTCTAAATCGCACTAAAACCTTTTAGTTAGGAGTCCCACCTTAAAACCTATTCACAAAGCTGCAAAGACAAACTCATACTAAGGAATTCCTAGAATTTTCAAGCTAAGAGTGAGGGCGGGGTTGACGTCGTTGCTAGGGATGACGTTGTTTCTCATGAACGAGCTTACTCAGAATGCCCACAGCGATTGGCTGATATAGGACGGATTAATAGCTAAATTGAACCATCATAGAGAAATACAGTTTTAAAGTAACAATTCCCTAAATCTCGATGCAGAGTTACAGCGAAGAGATAGAAAACCATGTATGTTTTGGTTTGCTTTGTTTTTCATACTAAATGCCTTTCTGGGAGGCAGGTTTTTAGAAACGCGACCGAATTAAATACAATATAAACATTAGCAATCTTTTAATTTTTTATTAAATTAATTCAGGCATAAGACCACCCTAGTTAAATCGCTTAAGGCGTACTGAATCTAAAAATGTATTTTGTGAAATAACTTAAATTGAAAAACTGAAATTATCATTCATTCAAATCCTTGAGAATAGTTACTGGTAATATTTGGTGGAAACGCGCCTTTGGTCCCGTTTTTTTTTTTTTTGCTGATCCGAAAAATGATCCAATGCACCCCTATTATATTCTAATAAAGATTCTAAAGTACAAATGTAGGCTACGTGTCACTGATTTAACATGAAACCAAGAATACTGACTAGTCAATTGGTTACATGTCTGCATCTCGTAAACAATCAGCGGGTATCTATATATAATATATATAATATTATATATATAATACCCTCGTGATTGAGGCGGTACCTTTTTATGAGCTCTATATCATTCAATATCTCCAGTGTTGACGCGATTGCAACAACGATTGCCGGCAGCAGCAGATTTTCGGATCGCCGTGAGTAGGTCTTTAGCGACTTAGAAGTCCTCTTTCTTGCTTCCAACTTCTCCTGGACTTATGAGCTGTTATTTAGCTCTCAAACCCTTTGTGAAATACTCTTATCCCAAAAATTTAGGAGTCCTAAATTTATGAGTGACACGTCCATTATTTTTCAGAGTTGCTCCTAAATTGCGGAGTTAGGACCAACTTTTACCCTTAAAATGCTTTGTGAATACGGGCCCTGAGATCTAAATAGCTAAAAACCAGTTTTTATCAGAACTGGTCACATTTATTTCAGGCTGTGGGAGGGCTATATGCAAATTTCCTGAATATTCACGATACACACCTGACCCTACGTTCTAACAGGGAACGATTCGGCAACGAGTTGTGGGAAATGCATTGATTCTCTATGAGAGTGTGCGACTTCCGGCGACTGTGGCCAACAGGTCCTATTTCCCGATTAATCAGCGTTTCGGTGTCCCAGAAAAGTTCAAATTTCTGAACTTTCCGTGAAAGTTGCCCGGTAAGAGCCAATCAAATTAATGTCTTGCTGTTTTTACCTTCCACGTGGAAACCAACACAAAACCGACATCGTTCCGACACTTCAACATGGAGGAGAAACTGATAGCAGCGGTCTGCAATACTCCCATACTGTACAATGTTTCCCTGCAGGAGTACAGGGACAAAAAAAAAAAAAAAATGACGCTTGGACAGCGGTGGCAGCAGTTGTTTGTTTCCCTGGTCAGTTTTCAATTCAAGTCAATTCCTTTTTATTAATTGGTAACGTTATAGATGCGGCTATAGAGGCATACGCGAGTGACGGAGGGTCTTGTAATTAGCCAAAACCATTGCAGCAACGTGTTTGGAATAGATTGTATGATAGTAAAACGTTATTTATTTTATTTATTTAACCTTTATTTAGCCAGGCAAAAGTTATGCACAGTTTATTCCGTCGCACATGGTTTTGGATATCATATACCAGCGCAGCTAAGCTAGCTAGCACCCATATTACAATAACGATGTGTTAATAATTATATACCATAACTGAGCTATGTAGATTTATCAAATTAGCTAGCTAGCTACTTGTGATTAAAACAAAAGAAACGGAAAAGACGTAGACATGGTAGGCTAGGTAGAAAATATTTAATATAAAGACAGCTGATCATACAGTGTAACAAATCTAGCCTGCGCTAGCTAGCTGCTTTCCCTTTCCCTCAATGCATTTCAGTACAGTGTAACGCCATAATCCCCTCTTCTCTCTATGACATGTTGATCTGATATGCTCCTACCTGTATAGATAAATACTTCTGTCATGGTGTACTGTAAAAAAGATGGTGAAGTTATTTATTTGTTAAAGAATACTCTTTTCGGCTTTGTTCTTCTGAGGCTGGAAACAGAGATGTGTATTTGGAATGGTCTATAAATGGTTGTGTTTTACATTGCAAAACAATAAAGACTTTTTTTTTAAAGTTTCAAGTCATCCTATTTATTATATAATATTGGGGACATGGGTCAACTAGTTGTTGCTATACAGTGGCTGTATGTGACATTTGAATAGGGATGGTTCTAAATATGAATATTGTAAGAAATATGGCAGCGCTCTGATCTTGATGAAGGTTTTATTTCGTTAGCGACAGTGACAAAGTAAATGACGGGTAATACAAGAATATCAGCAAGCACTCTGGACTCAGCCGAGTTCGTCTGAATGTATTTCTCCCAACTCAATGGCTCTAGAATACTCTAGTGCAGGGGTCTTCAACTCCAGGCCTCGAGGTCCGCAGTGTCTGCAGGTATTTGCTCCAACCACATACTGCACCACCTGATTTCGAATAATTACTTTACCTCCTTGGTCCAGGAAAGCTAATTAGTGAAATCAGGTGGTGCAGTGCGTGGTTGGAGCAAAAACCTGCAGACACTGCGGAGCTCGAGGCCTGGAGTTGAAGACCCCTGCTCTAGTGTGTGATTTATTCACTCTATTGTATTGCTAATGTCTCTTCCTCTCAATCACCTATTCATATGTCAATGACTGTCTCCATTTGGCCGCACAGATCCTTTGTAATTGTGATATGATTTACCCGTCTGCCTACAGTTCAATATCTTACAATATGGATGGTTCTAAAAAGAATGTTTGTGTTAACTGCATCTACAGTAATTGTTGCTATAGACATTTGTGTGCTTGTGTAAACTGGAAAAAAGCTGTTGTAAGAAATGTGTACATTTATCTTTCAACCTGGAGTAATGGAGGTTTAGCTCTTTTAACCCTCAAGTGACTAACATATTTTATATACAAAAAGACTGACTGGAGTCAGAAATACCCCAAGTTAAACTATTGAATAAAACGGTCCAATTAATTCAAGAACATAATTTTTTTATTGCAATATCATTAGATATGTACAAACTTTTCTTTTGCATCAAAAATTCTCGAACTGGGCACGGTCCAGCCTGAAGTACCGCTGGAACCTCTCTCCATCCAGCCGCAGCTCCTGCACCAGCCTGTGATATTCGCCGTGCTGCCGGCGGGTCTGCAAAATTCTGTGGACCCACACACGGGACCTCCGGCGTTTGCAGCGCAAGTACAAAGCCGCAATTACTAAAAGCCTTCTGCGTTTCAGTTTATCGTTCATAATTGAAGGAAACAATACTGCTAGCCAACTACTATTTCCAATACAGATTCTCAAAACCGATGATGAACTATTCGTTTACGATGCCAAAAAATTGTAAGCACGTCGGAAGCATTTTTGAGGACGCCAGTCAAGCGCGGTGAACGCCCACTGGGCAATTTATTCGCCTAGCATCGCTCCCTGTTAGAACGTAGGGTGAGGGTTGTCCACACCTCTAAGATCTGTCAGATGTAAAAATACATTTTTTTCATTTTGGAAGATTTATTAAAAACATATACAAAAAAATCTAAATTAAAACATGGTGAGACAATCTGTTCTTTCACAGTTCTTTCTTTCTTTGGTGCCACTTCTCAAAACAGTTTCTGGTGAACACTCCCATGGAGTGCACTGTTGTTTCCCCGACATCTTGCAGAGTACGCATTTCTTGCGACCAACAGAAGCCAGTTGGCCAACATCCAATCTGTTCGGCAGTATAAGTGGATTGTATGTAAAGAAATATAAACTGTGTAAGTCCCTCTGGATAAGAGCGTCTGCTAAATGCCAAAAAATGTAAATGTAAAGTTTCGGATCATCTGAAAATGTAAAAACGTCAAGATCATTTATATAAGGAAGAGAAGAGGTCCCAGTACCGATCCCTGTGGGACTGTGTCCCTAGATGGGGGGACTCCTAGTCTTTGTACTCGACCTTGCAGCCAATCATGAACCCACTGTGAAACCTCCTGTAATTCCTACTGAATTCATTTTAACAATGAGCCTCATGTGGTACCTTGCCAATTGCATTTTGAAAGTCAAAATATTTATCTTAAGCCTGGTTCAAGTCATTACATTACATTACATTACATTACAGGCATTTAGCAGACGCTCTTATCCAGAGCGACTTACACAGTGTACATTTCTTTACAATCCATTTATACAGCAGGATATTAACTGAAGCAATTCAGGTTAAGTACCTTTAGCTCAAGGGTACAACGGCAGTGCCCCCCCACCTGGGGATTGAACCTGCAACCTTAACGTTCGCTTGTGTGGATCCGCTGGTGTTTCTTCAGATTACCAACTACACTGAAACTCTTCCCACATTGGGAGCAGGGGTACGGACGCTCTCCTGTATGAGTTCGCTGGTGTCGTTCCAGGTCCTGCAATGTTCTGAAACTCTTCCCACATTGGGAGCAGTGGTACGGGCGCTCCCCTGTATGAGTTCGCTGGTGTAGCATCAGCGAACTTGACCGAGTGAAACTCTTCCCACATTGGGAGCAGTGGTACGGACGCTCACCTGTATGAGTTTGCTGGTGTTGTTTCAGGTTCTGCAATGTTCTGAAACTCTTCCCACATTGGGAGCAGTGGTATGGACGCTCCCCTGTATGAGTTTGCTGGTGTTGTTTCAGGTTCTGCAATGTTCTGAAACTCTTCCCACAATGGGAGCAGTGGTATGGACGCTCCCCTGTATGAGTTTGCTGGTGTTGTTTCAGGTTCTGCAATGTGCTGAAACTCTTCCCACATTGGGAGCAGTGGTATGGACGCTCTCCTGTATGAGTTCGCTGGTGTCGTTTCAGGTCCTGCAATGTGTTGAAACTCTTCCCATATTGGGAGCAGTGGTACGGGCGCTCCCCTGTATGAGTTAGCTGGTGTAGCATCAGTGAACTTGACCGAGTGAAACTCTTCCCACATTGGGAGCAGTGGTACGGACGCTCACCTGTATGAGTTCGCTGGTGTCGCATCAGTGAACGTGAACAAGTGAAAATCTTCCCACATTGGGAGCAGTGGTACGGACGCTCCCCTGTATGAGTTTGCTGGTGTTGTTTCAGGTTCTGCAATGTTCTGAAACTCTTCCCACATTGGGAGCAGTGGTATGGACGCTCCCCTGTATGAGTTTGCTGGTGTAGCGTCAGTGAACTTGACTGAGCGAAACTCTTCCCACATTGGGAGCAGGGGTACGGACACTCCCCTGTATGAGTTCGCTGGTGTTGTTTCAGGTTCTGCAATGTCCTGAAACTCTTCCCACATTGGGAGCAGTGGTATGGACGCTCCCCTGTATGAGTTTTCTGGTGTAGCGTCAGTGAACTTGACCGAGTGAAACTCTTCCCACATTGGGAGCAGGGGTACGGACGCTCCCCTGTATGAGTTCGCTGGTGTAGCATCAGTGAACTTGACCAAGTGAAACTCTTCCCACATTGGGAGCAGGGGTACGGACGCTCCCCTGTATGAGTTCGCTGGTGTAGCATCAGTGAACTTGACCGAGTGAAACTCTTCCCACATTGGGAGCAGAGGTACGGACGCTCCCCTGTATGAGTTCGCTGGTGTAGCATCAGTGAACTTGACTGAGTGAAACTCTTCCCACACTGGGAGCATGTGTGGGCCCCTGGAGTGCCTGTGTGTGACTGTGTTGGGGTGGGGAGAGTCTTAGGCAGGGTGGGGTGCTGATGTGTGCTGCTGGGAGGCAGTGGGTTCTCTGCTCCGTTTCCTCGAAACCTCAGACTCCTGCTGTACTCCTCTGGGTGAACCTTCTCAATGTGCTGGTGAAGTTTCACTTCCTCCATGTGCACAAATGGGCAATGGGAGCAGGTAAACACCTGAGACGACACCTCAACAGGGTGTCCTGAGGAGAGAGAAGGTGTAAAAGGAGATATTAAGCTTTTTGGAAATGTACAAGTAAGCAGGTGCTGATAAACACAACCGTTATTCAGAGGAAGTACAAATGGATACAATGCTAAAGACTAGACAAGAAAAGTGAGGATTTATATTAGAAGTGATACACTGGCCCTCCAGGCCCATCCTCTCCCTATTTCAGGGTTCCTCTGCAGACAAAATCATATCAGTTGAATAGGCACCTCAGTGATAAAGCAGAAATCATCTCAATATTGCTTTCATACAGCCTTAAATGTCGAATAATGGTACTTAAGGATTGTTGTCTTGTTTCTTGTTCTTAAATGTTCTGCATTGCCACCAGCTAACCCTCTCCAGATCTGTGCTAGACTTCCCTTTCTTTGGTTTGCTAAATGATTACATCCCCTTTCTATTGGCTGACAATGCCATGACTGGAATTAGCAATGTCTAGGCCAAAGGGCTCAGCCTGCAGTCAGAGAAAATGATTAGCAGGGATGTTAACCTGTGCTTTGGATCCTGGGGGTGATGACAGGAGAGCTACAGGAGGCTTCAGCACAGCTCCTGTAAAAGGCACATTATTTTGTGTAAGACTTGACAGCAATGACGAGAAGAGACATTATCCATTTCACAATTGATTCTTACCCATTCATTGATGAAGCTTTCAGGGGTCTTTCCAATTGGCTAATCATCTTCTTCTTCCGGGTCACGACCTGCCCCTTCCGCCCCAATGACCTTGTCCTCACTGGCAAGAGTTCATGCAGTCTCCTTGGAAATCTTGTTCCCTGGTCTCTTTTGTTGGACAGGGAATGTGGAACTGATGACACAGGAACTGAGATATTTCTGAATTCAAGTCGGCGAATCAGCACTCTCGGCTGTTTTAGCAATAAGGACATGACAAGAGAGGACAGTTCCCCTTCCTGTTGCCCACATTCTGATTTTACTCCATTCTTATCCCTTCTGTCAGTTTGGGCCGTTTGATTATTTAAATCTCTGTCTTGTTCAATCCTCTCTCTTTTTTTCTCCCTCCAAAGTCCCTCTTCATCTCTCACACCATCCTCCCTCTCCATTTTCACACTCACACACTTCTCTCCTTCCTCCTCCTTCAGGTTTAACAGTATGTCTTTTTCCTCCCTGCTCATCCCGTATCCAGCCTTCCTCTCCTGGGTCACGACCTGCCCCTTCCGCCCCAATGACCTTGTCCTCACTGGCAAGAGTTCATGCAGTCTCCTTGGAAATCTTGTTCCCTGGTCTCTTTTGTTGGACAGGGAATGTGGAACTGATGACACAGGAACTGAGATATTTCTGAATTCAAGTCGGCGAATCAGCACTCTCGGCTGTTTTAGCAATAAGGACATGACAAGAGTGGACAGTTCCCCTTCCTGTTGCCCACATTCTGATTTTACTCCATTCTTATCCCTTCTGTTAGTTTGGGCCGTTTGATTATTTAAATCTCTGTCTTGTTCAATCCTCTCTCTTTTTTTCTCCCTCCAAAGTCCCTCTTCATCTCTCACACCATCGTCACTCTCCATTTTCACACTCACACACTTCTCTCCTTCCTCCTCCTTCAGGTTTAACAGTATGTCTTTTTCCTCCCTGCTCATCCCGTATCCAGCCTTCCTCTCCTCTGTGTTTTCACTTGTGTTCAGACTTGATCTCGGCTCCACCCCTGTATAATCTGTGCTGTCCATCACAGATTCTTCCTTCATGTCTTCATAAGAACATGACAATTGTGGGCAGCTCCTCCCCTTCCTGTTGTCAGCATTCTGCTTATACTCCATTCTTCTCCCCTCTGTCAGTCTGCTTGCATCATTTGCAGGTAGCAGTCTGTGGCGGCAGCACAAAAAAATTAAAAGGAACCTTAAATTAAAGCATTTGTGTTGTAGTACAAAGGTAGAATTACTTCAGAGAATGTTTGCGCTATATAATGCCTTGGGACATGTCTTGAAAGGAAAGAATGGCAAATGGTGTCAAAAAGCAGCGGTCTTCACAAACAGACTGACAACCATTGTTTTGTACTACATTTATAACATTTCATTTCAGAATACATAGTGAGCTAGCTAGCTACCTGTACTGTAGCAAGCTTACTTGTGTGTGTTTTGTACAGACTTGTATTACGTGGACCACAAATTTAATTGGATTTGAGCAGGAAACTATGGCTGAAAAATAGATTTGAGTGAAAACGCTGTTCACTTTCCTCCATTCCCCAAATTGCTTGTCAGAAATCAGTCGTTTATGTTAACTGGTTGAGTTACGCTACAGAATTCTATCAGAATTTAGAGTACCAAGTATTAGTATTAAGGTCCATGTACAAATATTTGACTATCTAGGTTTAGCTTAAAAGCTAAGAAATTGTCCTGTTATCATTCTTACCCTGGCACAGGTGTAAATATTGGATTGGTATTGGATTGGTATTGGATTCAATTTATTGTCAGTGTCCAGTACAAGTACAGACAGCGAAATGCATATACATAGAAAAGCACACATTGTATACAAAAAGTAACACAAGTGGTGGGGGTAGGGGGGGGCAAGGCCCCCAGCAACGTACATACACGAACAACGCCGACAAGGGGTGGGGGATGGGGAGGGTGGGGGGTAACACACAGAACAGGCTTCCGAAATACAGCGACGTAGCGCGCAAACCGCCCACCTGTCCGTGGAGAGAAGGGAGGAGGGAAGGGAGGAGGAAGGCGGGGAGGTAATGTCTGTGTGACCAGTCCATGTGTCTGTGTGTGTGTGTGCCTCTGTAGAGTTCTTCCAGTTGAGACAGATCTCAGGCGTGCGCAGAATGTTCCAACGATAACAGGTTGCTACAGAAACGTTGGTCGTCCTCGTCCAGAAGTCATCAACAGAGTTGTTTGGGTTTGAAACGAGAGCAAGTTCCCGTCCTTCTGTGCAAATTCCAGGGGAGTTTGAACCACGGCCTTGCCAGACCGATAACAGGGGAGCCAGATTAGAATGTTATTGGACAAGATGAAGAGCAGGTTCCATGCGAACTGCACCTCATTCTCCCCCAGACGAAATTGTTAGGGAAACAACATTTTCTAACCAATAATGTAGCACTTAAACTTGCAGATTAACATTGCAAACCTGTTTTGTCTCTATAAATTATAGAGGCCACAATGCATTCTATTCAGGGGCGTCATGCAGACCATTTAGAAGGGGCCCCAAAAGTAAAGCGGGGGTCCGGCTTAGCTAGCTACTAGGTTAGGTATCCATAGCGAGCTGGCTACTAACACACCGTCATCTGATTTGAACATCAATAACGTGATAGAAAATAAGGAAAATATAATGAGGGCATACTGTAATTGCTGACTTACTAGGTTATGGTATTAAGCTAATGTGAGCTATTAGCGGTCACAATTAGGATATAAGGGAGATAGCCTGTCTTTTGGCAATACTGTTATGGGCTATGACATTCCGTTATGGATGTGCACTGTGATTTCTGATACCAGAAACAACTCCCCGTAGATGGTCAAACAATTATCATCCGGTGTCTCGAAAGAGGCCACCACGGCGCCGTGTGCATTGTTTCAAACATTGTTGGTATAACAATGGTGCAGCCAAGCTTATTGCGGTGTTCCCATTCGAAGCTAAAGCAACCAGAGGATTTCACAACTTTCCTTAAGACAGGCAGCTAGGGAGTACATGGATTTAGGCCCCAGTCTTACCAGTTGAGACTGCTAGCTGGTTAAGCAAAGGTTCGCGAGATAAGCGAATATATGCAGCTTGTGTTGCTGTATTAATCCATTTTGGGTTTGGTATTGGCGTCCTGTTAACCCTGTAAACCGTAATTTAATGATAGTTAGCTAGACGTAAATCTGCAGTCAGTCTAATGTATCCAGCTAAATCTCTTGCTTTGCCAGTAAACTGAGCTAGCTTGCTTGCTGTTGTAGGGTAGTATGCGCCGAACAGTTGGCTACTTAGTTTGCTAGCTTTCTAGCCATTCTTAACTAATGTACAAATATAAAATGTTAGCAGTAGTTATAAGATGGTTGAGAAATTAATCGATTGCATAATGAAACCTCTGGCCAGATAGCATGCAGCTAACCTTAGCACACAGAGCTAACTGATCACCTTACCAGCTGTTACGTCCCAAACTTCACCCGCGTTACAATAACCGGGGAGCACACACTGGACACGACACATACAATCCACCAGGCCAAACCGTCCACAAATTTAAAGATCTCTATCCCTCTCTCCCGGTGCAAAGTTGGTTTAAAACGAGGCAGTCAGTCAGCTGGCGATTATCCTCCGCCTCTCCGTGCCGAACACTGGCTAGCGAGCAAACACCACCTTCACAATTGCACATAAAGGACCGATTACTTTGTGCAGTTTATCTGGGTTAAGTTTTATTTTTGTTGTGAACAATGTCCGTCCTGGAAAATGTCGGCAGTCAAAGCCAGGATTGGAGAAAAAACCGTTCCCTAGCCATGTTCAATATCTGGCCACAGCGCAAAGCTGTACGCGCATTAAAGGTAGGCTACATTACTATGCATCTATATGTTGGTGTATAAATCGCTTGGAAACTAGCTAGCCTGATGATGGGCTAAAGTAATACAACAAATATATGGTTATACAACAAAGACTTCATTTTAATTTGCACTAGATAGCTGGCTAGCGATTTAAGATTGCCTGTAAGAAACCTCAGTGCATAATCACAGACCTAACGCCGCTGGATATGTTCTCTGAATTTGGCAAACTCGCAATGTTACATTGGTAGTTTTCTACATTGCATAAAAAGTCAAAGATAAAATTATACTCACCCCTGGTTTCCCTTTCAGAGTTTTCTACGTTTCTAAATATTGTAAAGAAATGAGCCTTAAAAAGCCTTTAATTAAAGTACTACGGCCTGAATTATACTTGATCCTGCATCCACAGCGTTCACCGTCTCTGTTAAGTCTTGTGAGAAGGACTGCTGTTAAAAGGTGAATCTCTGTACCGTTCTAAAATGCCGCTTATATCCCACTGATGCGCAAACACGCTCCTTTGACAGGAAACCGTCTGTTTGTGCTTCAACATTACAGTCCGGAGTAGAACAAGGAACCGACATGTGGAAACGGTCCGTGTACGGCCAGTTTAGCATAGATCTAAAAACGTAGATACCGCATTGGCCATCTAAATAAATTATTTCAAACTCCAACTCTGATATGTTACATTCTGTATTTGTGTCATTATGTTGCCAAATGGTAAGATCATTTGGTCATTAGTTAATATTAAAAAATTGCATCACTCACAGAAATCAATAAAGAACCAAACACAAATAAAATATAAATCACTTTTTATTAAAGCTGCAATGCTAAAAACATCAGTTTTGGCAGGTGAACTGCAACATCTGTAGGCTATAACTTGAATCCCTAGAGTAAAGTAAGTGATGTGCAGTTTACTAGGGAACTAGAAAGGAGGACACATGTCCAATGACTTTCCTTTCATTGGCTGTATTAAGAAACTAAGAAACGTAATCAAACTTCATCCACAAGGACATATTTCTAAACACTGCTGCAGATAAATAACTATATAAATTGAATAAAAAAAATGTTTTCTGCACATAACAAAAAAGTTAAATCACCAGTCACTGAAAGTTAAAGGCCCACTCCATGATTCTCTCGCTCTCCTGACTCTTACCCTCAAAGTTTCTTCATTTCATTGATTTTCTTTTCAATGTCTTTTTCATATTTCATTAACTCTTGTTCTGTTTCTATAGACGCTTTCCTTAGGGCATTTGGTGTAGAAAGCACATGTGACCGGTCTGTCTGCGTTGTGTTCTTTTCTGTGGCGCTCATTGAAGACTCGGACAACGACTGCTGGTTGACTGCGATTTATTCTGTCATGGATAACACAAAATGTATAGCCGTTATCATGGCAACTCTGGCTCGTCTCATGTGCTTCTCTCCAGAGAGCGCCAAGCAATCTCACACTGTACAAACTGCATCAATATAAATACCTTGAAGTACATTGCATCTTAGTACAGAACTACTGTCACATCTTGCGCGACATTCAATGCAGGAGTCACCACCAGCTTAACATTTCAGAATTGAAATACAACAAAATGAACACATTATGTAGCTACAGTACAATAAACAACAAGGCAACATACCTGTCATGGATAACACAAAAAGTATAGCCGTTATCATGGCAACTCTGGCTCGTCTCATGTCCCTAATATATATTTAAAAAATAAATGAGCGACAGCATAACCAACCCAACGTTAGCTACATGTTATACACCATACATACAGCATATACCCACATCACATACACATAATACAAATACATAGCCTATACATATACAGTTAGGTCCGGAAATATTTGGACAGTGACACAATTTTCATAATTTTGGCCCTGTACGCTACCACAATGGATTTGAAATGAAATAATCGAGATGCAATTGAAGTGCAGACTTTCAGCTTTAATTTGAGGGTATTTACATCAAAATTGGAGGAAGGGTTTAGGAATTGCAACAATTTTAATACATAGACCCCTCATTTCAAGGGACCTAAAGTAATTGGACAAATGAATATAATCATAAATAAAATGTTAATTCTTAATACTTTGTTGAGAATCCTTTGCAGGCGATGACTGCCTGAAGTCTGGAACCCATGGACATCACCAAACGCTGGGTTTCCTCCTTTGTGATGCTTTGCCAGGCCTTGACTGCAGCTGTCTTCAGTTGTTGTTTGTTTGCAGGTCTTTCTGCCTTAAGTCTTGTCTTAAGCAAGTGGAATGCATGCTCGATCGGATTGAGATCAGGTGATTGACTCGGCCATTGTAGAATATTCCACTTCTTTGCCTTGTAAAACTCCTGGGTTGCTTTCGCAGTATGTTTTGGGTCATTGTCCATCTGTACTGTGAAGCGCCGTCCAATCAACTTTGCTGAATTTGGCTGAATGTGAGCAGACAGAATGTTCCTATAGACTTCAGAATTCATGCGGCTGCTTCCGTCTTCTGTCATATCATCAATAAACACTAGTGACCCAGTGCCATTGGAAGCCATGCATGCCCATGCCATCACACTACCTCCACCATGTTTTACAGATGATGTGGTGTGCTTTGGATCATGAGCCGTTCCAAGCCTTCTCCATACTTTTCTCTTCCCATCATTCTGGTACAGGTTGATCTTAGTTTCATCTGTCCAAAGAATGCTGTTCCAGAACTGGGCTGGCTTTTCTAGATGTGTTTTGGTGAACTCTAATCTGGCCTTTCTATTCTTGAGGCTTATGAATGGTTTGCACCTTGTGGTGAACCCTCTGTATTTGCTCTCGTGAAGTCTTCTCTTTATGGTAGACCTGGATAATGATACGCCTACTTCCTGGAGAGTCTTCCTCACTTCACTAGATGTTGGGAAGGGGTTCTTCTTTACCATGGAAAGGATCCTGCGATCATCAACCGCTGTTGTCTTCCGTGGACGTCCGGGCCTTTTTGTGTTGCCGAGCTCACCAGTGCATTCCTTTTTTCTCAGAATGTACCAAACTGTTGATCTGGCCACTCCTACTGTTTCTGCTATCTCTCTGATGGATTTTTTCTTTTTTCGCAGCCTAAGGATGACCTGTTTCACTTGCATTGAGAGCTCCTTTGACCGCATGTTGTGGATTCGCAGCAACAGCTTCCAAATGAAAATGCCACACCTGAAATCAACTCCAGACCTTTTACCTGCTTAATTGATGATGAAATAACGAGGGAATAGCCCACACCTGCTCATGAAACAGCTTTTGAGTCAATTGTCCAATTACTTTAGGTCCCTTGAAATGAGGGGTCTATGTATGAAAATTGTTGCAATTCCTAAACCCTTCCTCCAATTTTGATGTAAATACCCTCAAATTAAAGCTGAAAGTCTGCACTTCAATTGCATCTCGATTATTTCATTTCAAATCTATTGTGGTAGCATACAGGGCCAAAATTATGAAAATTGTGTCACTGTCCAAATATTTCCGGACCTAACTGTACATACATACAAACAACAACTCATACAATGCATACATACATCACATATATGCTACATGTTGTTAGCCGCTATCGTAAAAGCAATAACGTAATTTCCACAACCAACACAGTTTAATGACAGAACGTGTTTCCCGATAATAAAACAAATTAGTCTTAAAAACAAAGAAAAGCACAACGGCACTTTGCCAGCTATACAATACCGTTACCTTGCGAATTATAATGTTATGAACGTTTATATTAACTTTTATAGCTATAAATGACAAGAGCCCTGGCGGACTACTTACTTCTCCCCAGAGAGCGCCAAGCAATCTGAATAGAATCCCGCGCGATGCGCACTGATGACTCATCAAAGGTCAAAAGTATAATAATATAAAATATTTGGGAGCAGTGGTACGGACGCTCTCCTGTATGAGTTCGCTGGTGTCGTTTCAGGGCCTGCAATGTGTTGAAACTCTTCCCACATTGGGAGCAGTGGTACGGACGCTCCCTGTGTGAGTTTTCTGGTGTCGCTTCAGTGAACTTGACCGACTGAAACTCTTCCCACATTGGGAGCAGTGGTACGGCGCTCCCCTGTATGAGTTCGCTGGTGTCGTTTCCAGGAAACTTTTCCTAAGCAGTGGCAATGATTTGTTGATTACTAAACTCTTCCCACATTGGGAGCAGTGGATTTTATGGGCACCCTGTGTGGTGACGTTCGCTGGTGTACAGTCAGTAAAGTTGACTGAGTGAAACTCTTCCCACATTGGGAGCAGGGGTACGGTTTTCCCTGTATGGATTTGCTGGTGTACATTCAGTGTGGTGCAATGTGTGAAACTCTTCCCACATTGGGAGCATGGATACGGACGCTCCTGTATGAGTTCGCTGGTGTCGATCAGTGAACTTGACCGAGTGAAACTCTTCCACATTGGAAGGCAGGGTATGGACGCCCTGTATGGAGTTCTAGGTGTACAGTCAGTAAACTTGAATGGAGTGAAACTCTTCCCACACTGGGAGCATGTGTGGGCCCCTGGAGTGCCTGTGTGTGACTGTGTTGGGGTGGGGAGAGTCTTAGGCAGGGTGGGGTGCTGATGTGTGCTGCTGGGAGGCAGTGGGTTCTCTGCTCCGTTTCCTCCAAACCTCAGACTCCTGCTGTACTCCTCTGGGTGAACCTTCTCAATGTGCTGGTGAAGTTTCACTTCCTCCATGTGCACAAATGGGCAATGGGAGCAGGTAAACACCTGAGACGACACCTCAACAGGGTGTCCTGAGGAGAGAGAAGGTGTAAAAGGAGATATTAAGCTTTTTGGAAATGTACAAGTAAGCAGGTGCTGATAAACACAATTGTTATTCAGAGGAAGTACAAATTGATACAATGCTAAAGACTAGACAAGAAAAAAGTGAGGATTTATATTAGAAGTGATACACTGGCCCTCCAGGCCCATCTTCTCCTTATTTCAGGGTTCCCCTACAGACAAAAGTCAAATCAGTCAAATAGGCACCTCAGTGATAAAGCAGAAATCATCTCAATATTGCTTTCATACAGCCTTTAAATGTCCAATAAAGGTGCTTAAGGATTGTTGTCTTGTTTTCTTGTTCTTAAATGTTCTGCATTGCCACCAGCTAACCCTCTCCAGATCTGTGCTAGACTTCCCTTTCTTTGGTTTGCTAAATTATTACATCCTCTTTCATTGGCTAACAACGCCATGACTGGAATTAGCAATGTCTAGGCCAAAGGGCTCAGCCTGCAGTCAGAGAAAATGATTAGCAGGGATCTTAACCTGTGCTTGGGATCCTGGGGGTGATGACAGGAGAGCTACAGGAGGCTTCAGCACAGCTCCCTGTAAAAGGCACATTATTTTGTGTAAGACTTGACAGCAATGACGTGAAGAGACATTATCCATTTCACAATTAATTCTTACCCATTCATTGATGAAGCTTTCAGGGTCTTTCCAATTGGCTAATCATCTTCTTCTTCCGGTCCACGACACTGCCCTTCCGCCCCAATGACCTTGTCCTCACTGGCAAGAGTTCATGCGGTCTCCTTGGAAATCTTGTTCCTGGTCTCTTTTGTTGGACAGGGAATGTGGAACTGATGACACAGGAACTGAGGATATTTCTGAATTCAAGTCGGCGAATCAGCACTCGGCTGTTTTAGCAATAAGGACATGACAAGAGTGGACAGTTCCCCCTTCCTGCCCACATTCTGATTTACTCCATTCTTATCCTTCTGTCAGTTTGGGCGTTTGATTATTTAAATCTCTGTCTTGTTCAATCCTCTCTCTTTTTTCTCCTCCAAAGTCCTCTTCATCTCTCACACCATCCTCCCTCTCCATTTTCACACTCACACACTTCTCTCCTTTCCTCCTTCAGGTTTAACAGTATGTCTTTTTTCCCTGCTTCATCCCGTATCCAGCCTTCCTCACAGAGTCACGACCTGCCCCTTCCGCCACAATGACCTTGTCCTCACTGGCAAGAGTTCATGCAGTCTCCTTGAAATCTTGTTCCCTGGTCTCTTTTGTTGGACAGGAATGTGGAACTGATGACACAGGAACTGAGATATTTCTGAATTCAAGTCGTGAATCAGCACTCTCGGCTGTTTAGCAATAAGGACATGACAAGTGGACAGTTCCCCTCCTGTTGCCCACATTCTGATTTTACTCCATTCTTATCCTTCTGTTAGTTTGGGCCGTTTGGTTATTTAAATCTCTGTCTTGTTCAATCCTCTCTCTTTTTCTCCCTCCAAAGTCCCTCTTCATCTCTCACACCATCCCTCCTCTCCATTTTCACACTCACACACTTCTCTCCTTCCTTCCTCCTTCAGGTTTAACAGTATGTCTTTTTCCTTCCTGCTCATCCCGTATCCAGCCTTCCTCTCCCCTTTGTGTTTTCACTTGTGTTCAGACTTGATCCTCGGCTCCCACCCCTGTATAATCTGTGCTGTCCATCACAGATTCTTCCCTTCATGTCTTCATAAGAACATGACAATTGAGGGCAGCTCCTCCCCTTCCTGTTGTCAGCATTCTGCTTATACCCATTCTTCTCCCCTCTGTCAGTCTGCTTGCATCATTTGCAGGTAGCAGTCTGTGGAGGCAGCACAAAAAAATTAAAAGGAACCTTAAATTAAAGCATTTGTGTTGTAGTACAAAGGTAGAATTACTTCAGAGAATGTTTGCGCTATATAATGCCTTGGGACATGTCTTGAAAGGAAAGAATGGCAAATGGTGTCAAAAAGCAGCGGTCTTCACAAACAGACTGACAACCATTGTTTTGTACTACATTTATAACATTTCATTTCAGAATACATAGTGAGCTAGCTTCTGCCTGTACTGTAGCAAGCTTACTTGTGTGTTTTGTACAGACTTGTATTCGTGGAACACAAATTTAATTGGATTTGAGCAGGAAACTATGGCTGAAAAACAGATTTGAGGAAAAACGCTGTTCACTTTCCTCCATTCTTCCAAATTGCTTGTCAGAAATCAGTCGTTTATGTTAACTGGTTGAGTTACGCTACATAATTCTATCAGAATTTAGAGTACCAAATATTAGTATTAAGGTCCATGTACAAATATTTGACTATCTAGGTTTAGCTTAAAAGCTAAGAGAAATTGTCCTGTTATCATTCTTACCCTGGCACAGGTGTAAAATGTTAGGGGAAACAACATTTCTAACCAATAATGTAGCACTTCAACTTGCAGATTAGCATTGCAAACCTGTTTTGTCTCTAATTACAGAAGCCACAATGCATTCTATTCAGGGGCGTCATGCAGACCATTTAGAAGGGGCCCCAAAAGTAAAGCGGGGTCGGCTTAGCTTCTACTAGGTTAGGTATCCAGCGAGCTGGCTACTAACACACCGTCATCTGATTTGAAAACATCAATAACGTGATAGAAAATAAGGAAAAATATAATGAGGGCATACTGTAATTGCTGACTTACTAGGTTATGGTATTAAGCTAATGTGAGCCACAGGCTTCATGAATTAGGATATAGGGAGATAGCCTGTCTTTTGGCAATACTGTTATGGGCTATGACATTCCGTTATGGATGTGCACTGTGATTCTGATACCAGAAACAACTCCCCGTAGATAGTCAAACAATTATCATCCGGTGTCTCTGAAAGAGGCCACCGCGGCGCCCGTGTGCATTGTTTCAAACATTGTTGGTGGCACAATGGTGCAGCCAAGCTTATTGCGGTGTTCCCATTCTGAAGCTAAAGCAACCAGAGGATTTCACAACTTTCCTTAAGACAGGCAGCTAAGGAATTACATGGATTTAGGCCCCAGTCTTACCAGCTGAGACTGCTAGCTGGTTGTCGGGCATTCCAGATAAGCGAATATATGCAGCTTGTGTTGCTGTATTAATCCTTTGGGTTTGGTATTGGCGTCCTGTTAACCCTGTAAACCGTAATTTAATGATAGTTAACAGACGTAAATCTGCAGTCAGTCTAATGCAGGTGTCCAAACTTTTTCCACTGAGGGCCAAATACAGAAAAATATACGAAGGCTCTTCATTAGAGCGCTCCATTTTCTGTCGACGGGGGGGTGCTACGCGAAAATAATTCTGCCCCCTGATTTTCTGTCGGGGTGCTCTGTGAAAAAACCTGAGACCAGTTCGTTTATTTCGCTGGAGTGTTCAATGAATACGGGTGGCTCCACTAGTGGTGAAACTAAGAATTACAACTCAGTCAAGTGCAAGTTTCATGCGGGCCATATTCCATTATATTGGAATGCGCCGCTGGCCAATTAAAAATGGACCGCGGGCCGCTGAGCCGTAGTTTGGACACCCCTGGTCTAATGTATCCAGCTAAATCTCTTGCTTTGCCAGTAAACTGAGCTAGCTTGCTTGCTGTTGTAGGGTAGTATGCGCCGAACAGTAGGCTACTTAGTTTGCTAGCTTTCTAGCCATTCTTAACTAATGTACAAATAGAAAATGTTAGCAGTAGTTATAAAATGGTTGAGGAATTAATCGATTGCATAATGAAACCTCTAGCTAGATAGCATGCAGCTAACTTTAGCACAGAGAGCTAACTGATCACCTTGCTAGCTGTTACGTCCCAAAATTCACCCGCGTTACAATAACCGGGGAGCACACACTGGACACGACACAAAATCCACCAGGCCAAACCGTCCACAAATTTAAAGATCTCTATCCCTCTCTCCCGGTGTAAAGTTGGTTTAAAACGAGGCAGTCAGTCAGCTGGCGATTATCCTCCGCTCTCCCGTGCGAAACACTGGCTAGCGAGCAAACACTACTTTCACAATTGCACATAAAGGACCGATTACTTTGTGCAGTTTATCTGGAGTTAAGTTTTATTTTTTGTTGTGAACAATGTCCGTCCTGGAAAATGTCGGCAGTCAAAGCCAGGATTGAGAAAAAACCGTTCCCTAGCCATGTTCAATATCTGGCCACACCGCAAAGCTGTACGCGCATTAAAGGCACATTACTATGCATCTATATGTTGGTGTGTAAATCGCTTGGAAACTAGCTAGCCTGATGATGGGCTAAAGTAATACAACACATATATGGTTATACAACAAAGACTTCATTTTAATTTGCACTAGATAGCTGGCTAGCGATTTAAGATTGCCTGTAAGAAACCTCACTGCATAATCACAGACCTAACACCGCTGGATATGTTCTCTGAATTTGGCAAACTCGCAATGTTACATTGGTAGTTTTCTACATTGCATAAAAAAAGTCAAAGATAAAATTATACTCACCCCTGGTTTCCTTTCAGAGTTTTCTACGTTTCTAAATATTTGTAAAGAAATGAGCCTGAAAAGCCTTTAAAGTACTACGGCCTGAATTATACTTGATCCTGCATCCACAGCGTTCACCGTCTCTGTTAAGTCTTGTGAGAAGGAGGCACTGCTGTTAAAAGGTGAATCTCTGTACCGTTCAAAAATGCCGCTTATATCCCACTGATGCGCAAACACGCTCCTTTGACAGGAAACCGTCTGTTTGTGCTTCAACATTACAGTCCGGAGTAGAACAAGGAACCGACATGTGGGAACGGTCCGTACGGCCAGTTTAGCATAGATCTAAAAACGTAGATACCGCATTGGCCATCTAAATAAATTATTTTAAACTCCAACTCTGATATGTTACATTCTGTATTTGTGTCATTATGTTGCCAAATGGTAAGATAATTTGGTCATTAGTTAATATTAAAAAATGTCCATCACTCATAGAAATCAATAAAGAACCAAACACAAATAAAATATAAATCACTTTTTATTAAAGCTGCAATGCTAAAAACAACAGTGCAATGCAATTCAGTTTTGTCAGGTAAACTGCAACATCTGTAGGTTATAACTTGAATCCCTACAGTAAAGTAAGTGATGTGCAGTTTACAAGGGAACTAGAAAGGAGGACACATGTCCAATGACTTTCTTTTCATTGGCTGTATTTTCTTTTTCGATTTTACCCTGTTGTTCTCCCAATTTGGTAGCCAATTACTCCCGCTGTGCTTAGTTCAATCCCTCCCTCGACCAATTGCCAATTGCCACCCCGTGGCACTCCCGCCAGAGCCGACTCTGGCACGACAGGGAATCGAACCCCGGTCGCTGTGTTCATTGGCTGTATTAAGAAACTAAGGAACTTCATCCACAAAGTTGAGGCACCAGACTGTAAAACATATTTGTAAACACTGCTGCAAGTGAATAACTATTAGTTAATTAATAATGAAAAATCATAAAATAAAAATGTTTTTATTCTGAAAATAAATAACAAAAAAGTCAAATCATCAGTCACTAAAAGTTCAATCTGCATTTCTCCCACCCTCCTGATTTGATTTACCCTCAAAGTTTCTTCATTTCATTGATTTTCTTTTCAAAGTCTTTTCATATTTCATGAACTCTTGTTCTTTTTCTTTATCAGCTTTCCTTAGGGCTTTTCTTTTAGAAAGCACACAGATCTTGTCACTGGCTTCAGCTTCCACTACAACCGCACACACAGTACAGAACCCTACAGAGTTCCAAAATTGTACAAATTGGGTACACATTTAGTAGTAAAAAACAAAACGTATATATATATATATATATATGTAGAAGTGGAAGAACTGGTGCATAACAGGATCAATTATATGAATGTAATGAAGCCTTTGTTCTATTAACAGTGGTTCCAGGTGAACAGGTTTATGTAAATGGCCAGGTGCTAATGCCCCACCCTTTCTGTTTGTTTGGTTGCAGTGAGCGAGAGGGGGGAAGGGTGGGTGGAGATGGTGGTGTGTGTGTGGAGAAAGAGGTTTATTCCTTCACCTGGCTCTACATGGTGCTTTGCCTGGAGGCTGGAGACAACCCCATCAGCTGCCACAGCTACATGTTCAGGTGCCTAGATCTCCCTGTTAGTGTTAGCGCCCGGCCCATACACTTCAGTTAACCTCACTGCCTGGATCTCCCTTTTAGTGTTAGCGCCCGGCCCACACACTTCAGTTAACTTCACAGCCTGGATCTCCCTGTTAGTGTTAGCGCCCGGCCCACACACTTCAGTTAACTTCACAGCCTGGATCTCCCTGTTAGCATTAGCACCCATTTGTAGCCATTTGTAGCCTCCTCAAAGAACTCCAAGAGGTTTTTAGGTATGAAAAAAATGTTTGCCATCTGTTAAAATACTATTACATTTCAGGAATAATTCCAACTTGTCCCTCATAATACTACCCAGTATTTTACATGAGATGCAGATTAAACTGACAGTAGTTCCCTGGGTCAGTACAGTCCCCGTTTTTATATATTGCAATTATACTACCTTGCTTCCAGGCATCTTGTCTTACTTTCCTCATCTCTGACTATGTTCAAGGCTGTAAGGCAGCCTGAATGGGTGAAAAGCTAATATTCACAAGCTCATCATATTTGACACACCTATTCACCTACATCAGTAACGAGTCCTGTGTTTTTAAAAAATGTAAGTGAGTACAGGTGGGTGGAGCTTTTATACCGAGTAAACAAGCAGATCTGCTTCAGGTGTGCTGCCTCGGGCTGGGCATGCCACAGTTCCAGGCGGCTAAGGACTGGAACCAACGAGCTGGAAGACACAGCCCATGGATCACCCCACCCCTGGTTCTGCTTTAGGGTGCTTGCTTTTGTGAATCCGCTGGTGTTTCTTCAGATTCCCAGCATGACTGAAATTCTTCCCACACTGGGAGAAGTGGTATGGGCGCTCCCCTGTATGAGCTCACTGGTGTCGCATCAGTGAACTTGACTGAGTGAAACTCTTCCCACATTGGGAGCATGGGTATGGGCGCTCCCCTGTATGAGTTCGCTGGTGTTGTGTCAGTGAACTTGACTGAATGAAACTCTTCCCACACTGGGAGCAGTGGTGCGGGCGCTCCCCTGTATGGACTTGCTGATGTCGCTTCAGTGCAGTTGACCAAGTGAAACTCTTCCCACATTGGGAGCAGTGGTACGGATGCTCCCCTGTATGAGCTCGCTGGTGTAGCGTCAGTGAACTTGACTGAGTGAAACTCTTCCCACATTGGGAGCAGTGGTACGGATGCTCCCCTGTGTGAATCCGTTGGTGTTTTTTAAAATAACTTAAAGTGCTGAAACTCTTCCTACACTGGGAGCAGTGGTACGGGCACACCCCTGTGTGAATCCGCTGGTGTTTATGTTTATGGTGTTTGGCCTGTGTGAATCGTCGCCCAACCCCTAGGGACACCACAATATATTCCCATGTACGGGTATAATATATATATATATTACCGTTTTTTTTTATTGCCAAGACACATTTCTTGAAATTATGCTCAATGTCCCATAACTCTAAACAACAAATGCATAACTGCACACTCATCTTCACAAACTTCAAACTTCCATGTCAAAACCAAGCTCTCCACTCAAAGCCATGTAATCTAAACCAAACTTTGCCTTCAGACATCACAGGAATAAAAGCCATCAAATACACATACACTACAAAATAGCCATTACACACTGGTGAGATCAATTTAAAACAATACCATAAAAACCTGTTACTGCAATGAATAATGGCGCTTATGGTTTCCTCCCAGAACAACCTCTTTACATGATGAACACAATATAAAGACACAACACATGTATACATTTGCTACATTTTTTATTCCTCAATGTACTGTAGTACCGGCGGCACGGTGGTGCAGTGGATAGCACTGTCGCCTCACAGCAAGAAGGTCTCGGGTTCGAATCCAGGCCGGGGGCCTTTCTGTGTGGAGTTTGCATGTTCTCCCGTGTCCGCGTGGGTTTCCTCCGGGTACTCCAGTTTCTTCCCACAGTCCAAAGACATGCACGTTAGGCTAATTGGAGAGTCTAAATTGCCCGTAGGTATGAGTGTGTGAGTGAATGGTGTGTGCCCTGCGATGGATTGGCGACCTGTCCAGGGTGTATTCCTGCCTCTCGCCCGAACGCATGCTGGGATAGGCTCCAGCACCCCCCCGCGACCCTGACCAGGAATAAGCGGCTTAGACAATGGATGGATGGATGGATGGATATATATTACCGTTTTTTTTTATTGCCAAGACACATTTCTTGAAATTATGCTCAATGTCCCATAACTCTAAACAACAAATGCATAACTGCACACTCATCTTCACAAACTTCAAACTTCCATGTCAAAACCAAGCTCTCCACTCAAAGCCATGTAATCTAAACCAAACTTTGCCTTCAGACATCACAGGAATAAAAGCCATCAAATACACATACACTACAAAATAGCCATTACACACTGGTGAGATCAATTTAAAACAATACCATAAAAACCTGTTACTGCAATGAATAATGGCGCTTATGGTTTCCTCCCAGAACAACCTCTTTACATGATGAACACAATATAAAGACACAACACATGTATACATTTGCTACATTTTTTATTCCTCAATGTACTGTAGTACCGGCGGCACGGTGGTGCAGTGGATAGCACTGTCGCCTCACAGCAAGAAGGTCTCGGTTCGAATCCAGGCCGCCGGGGCCTTTCTGTGTGGGTTTGCATGTTCTCCCGTGTCCGCGTGGGTTTCCTCCGGGTACTCCGGTTTCTTCCCACAGTCCAAAGACATGCACGTTAGGCTAATTGGAGAGTCTAAATTGCCCGTAGGTATGAGTGTGTGAGTGAATGGTGTGTGTGCCCTGCGATGGATTGGCGACCTGTCCAGGGTGTATTCCTGCCTCTCGCCCGGAACGCATGCTGGGATAGGCTCCAGCACCCCCCGACGACCTGACCAGGAATAAGCGTCTTAGACAATGGATGGATGGATGGATGTACTGTAGTAAAATAAACAGAAATTGAGTGAAAAAGTAAATGTACTGTAAAAATATGCAACTGATACATAAAGAACGTAGAATACAGTAAAATAATTTCCATGTATTTACCAATATAAACCAATGCAAAAAAACAGTTTGTACATAAAGAAAGAAATCACATTTATTCTGCCTCAGCATCCGTCTCTGATCTGGGTCAGGCCAGAGATTCTCATCAACATCACAGGCAATATTAGCCCTAGCCAGGCAGCGGGGGAGAAAAACCCTTGCATGCCTTATCCACTCCTGGCAAGCCTCAACTGTAATATCTAAACAAGCCTACAAAAGTAGGCCATCATATAGCCTGTACTACAGTATATACTACTGCAATACATAACTGTACTCGAATACTTGATACAGTATGAAAAACCATACTTGCACCATCCTCTTCCTCTACTTTCAGGTCTTTGTAGATCCATTGTTCCAAAACAAGTGAACTGACCCATGGCCCTTTTATCTGCAGTATCTATCCATCCTGAGGTTCTGATTGGTGTGTGAACAATTTTGACTCTTACTGTTTCCTCCTGGGGAATTGTGTGTTAATTGGGTTCAAGTTGTGATCACTTGAGTTAATGATATTGAATGCCAATGCTTTCTAAATGAGCACATGGTGCAGCTGTCACGGAAATATCAGTCCGGGTGCCAATATGAGCCCGGGGTGATGTAATCCGGGTGAATATGCCAACATGACGAGCTCGCATTCCTGAGTGAGAAAACCCAGAAGAATGTGTCCGGGTGATGTCATTTAGCTACGAATAAGCTGTACAGCTAAATTAGCTGCCTTGCTACCAACATAATATATGAAATATAATATATAATTATATTATAATTATATAGCCAGCTAGCTATGAATATAACAATATGCATTGTCTGTTCAGCTGTACAGTTAAGTTAGCTGGCTAGCTACGAATATAATGTATGGAAGGTGGCTAGCTACGAATAACAATTGCTTGTTCAGCTGTAAAACTAGCTAGCTGGCTAGCTACGAATAACAATTGCTTGTTCAGCTGTAAAACTAGCTAGCTGGCTAGCTACGAATAACCTTCTAGCTAGCCAGCTAGCTAGTTTTACAACTGAACAAGCAATTGTTATTCGTAGCTAGCCACCTTCCATACATTATATTCGTAGCTAGCCAGCTAACTTAACTGTACAGCTGAACAGACAATGCATATTGTTATATTCGTAGCTAGCTGGCTATATAATTATAATATAATTATATAGCCAGCTAACTTAACTGTACAACTGAACAGACAATGCATATTGTTATATTCGTAGCTAGCTGGCTATATAATTATAATATAATTATATACTTTATTTAATATATTATGTTCGTAGCAAGGCAGCTAATTTAGCTGTACAGCTTATTCGCAGCTAAATGACGTCATCCGGACACATTCTTTTGCGTTTTCTCACTCAGGCATGCGAGCAGGTCATGTTGGCATAGCAACTGCAGTCCAAAATTCCGATGACATCACCCGATTACATCGCCCCGGACTGATATTCACCCGGATTACATCACCCCGGGCTCATATTGGCACCCGGACTGATATTTCCGTGACACAGCCAGTGATATATGAAGGGATTTGTGTGTAGAGTTTTTCACAAAAAGTTCAACAAATCTTAATCATCATGTGAAAACAGGGGAATAGTGTTTATAGTTTTGGGAAATGGGTCTGTCTTTTGGTAGATGGCGTTATGGTTTGGGATGTTTAGTTAATCAAATCAAATCAAATCAAATCAAATCAAATTTATTTGTATAGCACTTTTCACAATAGAATTGTCACAAAACGCTTAACAGAGGGGGAACCCAGGCCTAGACACCCCCAAAAGCAAGCCTAAAGGCAACAGTGGCAGGAAAAAAACTCCCTTGGTAGGGAGAAACCTTGGGAGGAACCAGACTAAAAGGGGGGGAGCCCATCCTCTTCTGGCCGGCACAGGGTATGTCCAAAAAAGACCATGTCATGGTCAGTCCAAGGTGACTCAGGGCTGAAAGACTGCCCCTCCTGAGTTAGGTAGTCAGCGGGGGGGGAGCTAAACCACGTGAAGGGGGTCCAGATCCAGGAACTGGGGTTGGCATGGGGGTGAGGGTTGATGGGGGCAGCTCACACTTCTCGCAGGATCTAGGGCTCGGGGCAGGTGCCCCCGAGTCAGAGGACGAGGCAGAGAAGAGAACATGCAGTCAGAAAAAAAAAGCAGTGCTAAAGCCAGTAGCATTATGTAAGAGCAGGGGAGCACAAGCATAGGAAATATACAGATAGCCCCAACAGGTGTAAGCTAAGATCAAACCAAATCTTGATCCTGTTAATCTGAAGAACTATACACCCATTTCAAATCTTCCCTTTTTGTCAATTTCTTTTAGAGAAATCCGTAGCTCAACAATTAACTGCTTTCCTAAAAACGAATAATCTGTATGAAACACTACAATCAGGTTTTAGACAAAACCACAGCACTGAGATGGCACTTATTAAATGACTTGTAAATGACTTACTGTTAGCATCGGATACTGGTTGTGTTTCTATTCTAGTGCTCCTTGACATAAGTGCTGCTTTTGACCACCAGATTCTCCTTCATAGGCTAGAAAACCTGGTTGGTTTGCATGGACGGGCACTCTCATGGTTTAAATCATACTTATCAGACTGGTTTCAATTTGTGCAATTAGATCAAGAGTTCTCTGACTACTCTCAGGTTAAATATGGTATTTATTCCACAAGGCTCAGTGCTGGGTAATGTTATTCGTAAACATGGTGTGAATTTCCATTGCTATGCAGATGATACACAGCTGAAATGAAACCAGGTGAAATACTTAAACTCACTCAATTAGAGGCTTGTATCTCTGATATAAAGAATTGGATGACAGTAAATGTCCTGCTTTTAAATTCAGATAAAACAGAGATTATGGTTTTGGGCCCCAAAAAATTAAGGAACAAGTCCGTTTTAATCGAACCATGGTGTGTTTACTCCGTTAGTCCGGTTCGTTTGGAGAAGTGAGAACACACATTCGAACTCTGGTGCGGACCAAACAATCAAACCATGGTCCTCCTGAAAAGTCAGGACTCGGTCCGGTTCCAAGTGAACCACGGTTTGGTTCATTACATGTGTGAACGTAACCTGATTTAATATAGGACCTAATATAGGAGGCAAACCAAAATAGAGTGCATTGTGGGTTGAAAGCAGATGTTGACACTTTGGTACCTTCTTGTATGCGTCTCCTCTGAATTGTGTGAAGCAATGAGCCTACATTTTCACGCGTCTCGAGATGTGCTCACGTTTCCACTGTTATTTGGTTGGAACACCAAATCATAATTATGAAAGCGACGATCGCAATCGCAATACGCTGCTGTTGCTCCATGTTGTCCGTGACCAGAAAGTGATTTTCCCACGGAAATGTTCTGTCCAACAGATGAACGACCTGTACGACCGTGTGTCATTTGTTTACTAATTTTGGTTTGATTAACACAGGACCGTGTGAACACTAACCGGACCTCATGAAAAATGCAACAAAGTAGCAACTTGCTCTTGAATCGAACCAAATCTATTGAACTATAGATGTGAAAGCGACATCAGACTCACTCAGACCCTTAACTATGAGCCTGCCCAGCTGTGGTACCACTCTGCCCAAGTTCTGGGAATGTGCTTAACTAATAAACAGTGGCCAGATACTATCTTCTGATCAACGCAGACTTAGGGGGGATTTGATTGAGGTTTTAAAATTCCTAAAAGGGATTAACAAAGTGAAATACCAAAGATTTTTTAAGATAAGTGGGGTCAGCAGAACAAGAGGCCACAGGTGGAAATTAGTTAAAGGCAAAATTCTGCACGGATATTAGGAGGTTTTTCTTTACACAGAGTTGTCAGTGCCTGGAACAGCTTGCCAGGTTGGGTAGTAGAGGCAGAAACACTTGGGCTATTCAAGTCCAGGCTAGATGCAGTACTAGATACTCTTTAGATTAGGACATGACGAGCCTAGATGGGCCGAACGGCCCGTTCTCATCATCATGTCTTTTATGTTCTTACGATGAATCTGATGATAAAGTGGTTGTGTGAAATTTATGAACCTCCTATCAGTGTCTGGAGTCGAGTCCGAACAGGGGAAGAGAAAGTGCTTTCACCGCTTTCCTCATTCAGACGTCGATTATTCATATACACAGAGCCAGTGTCCTGCCGGAAATATAATTGTCGGCTGCGGGCTCGAACGATGATTCAATTTTAAAGCAACGCAATTCAGACTGTTTTTCAAGAGCTCCAATAAACTCAGAACACCGACCGCAGCTATGTAGGACTACAGGAGCGCCATGGCGGTAAAATGTTCCAAAGCCATTACAGGAAATTGGCCATAACAATAGTTTCTAGTGCTCTCTGAGTGAGTGTTTTGATTAAATTTGAGACGGGTATGAGTTTCTGCAAAAAAACATGAACGCCATTTCAGGAGGGGGGAGGTCATTTTGAGAAGGGATATCTGCTCCCTTTGCCTGAGAAATAATGGGAACATTCATAAGCGGTTGTAATTTAATCTGAAACGCTGCCACGCTTCTGTGCTATCACAGTGTCAGGCAGTAAGAGATCGAGCGAAACATTCACGGAATGATAGACTTTAATTTCGAGGCAAATGGGAACAGAAGGCGGAAAATGTGACACTAAGATTATTGACTTCTTCTTTTTCCATCACCAAAGAAAATATTGAATTGCATTTCATGAAACAAAAACTGACAACTCGTTTTTTTGTTTTCTCTCGATGAGCTCACCGGTTTGATTAATAATAATAATAATAATAATACATTTTATTTATGGGCGCCTTTCAAGGCTCTCAAGGACACCTTACAAAACATAGTAAAAACAACATGTCAAAACATTATAAAATTAACAAGGCAAAATCAGAATAACAGACAAACAACAATATATAACAGGTCAAACCAAAAGTGAAGAGGTGTGTTTTGAGACTGGATTTGAAAGTGGAGAGAGTGTCAATATTTCTAATGTTAGGTGGCAGAGAGTTCCAGAGGCAGGGTGCAGAATGGCTGAAGGCTCTAGATCCCATCGTGATCAAGCGGGCAGAAGGTGTGACAAGTTGTCTGGCAGAGGAGGATCTGAGACTACGTGAGGGAGTGTATGTAAGAAGGAGTTCAGAAAGATATGAAGGTGTTAGGTTATGGAGAGCTTTAAAGGTAAGAAGGAGAATTTTTAAATGAATACGGAATTTAATGGGGAGCCAATGAAGTTGTTGGAGAATTGGAATGATATGGTCAGTGGAAGGGGTTCTGGTAATGATACGTGCAGCTGAGTTCTGGACCAGTTGGAGTTTATGGAGACATTTGTGTGGAAGGCCAAAGAGGATGGCGTTGCAATAGTCTATACGGGATGTGACCAGGGCGTGGACAAGAATGGCGGTGCTGGTAGGTGTAAGTGATGGACGGAGACGATGTATGTTGCGTAGGTGAAAGTAAGCAGACCGATTACTGGCTAATAAGGACCTGCTGGGACCATGTTATTAGGGGTTACGTCCAGTGTTGATTGTGTGCCATTGATTTCCGTGACATTGACTCTGATAGGTTGTGCATTTTTTTCAGCTGTTCCAATCGCTTAGGCCGTGAATTCAATTCAACTCGAGTCAAAATTAATAATTTGCTATCCTCGGTTCGGAACTCGCTGCAGGCAGAACCAACTCCGTTACATTCGTGCCAAAACTTCAAAGGAGCATCTGTTCCTTCATGACGTCTCCTCACTGCAGGAAACCTCCCTTCCGTTGTCGTGGTAACTCACAGAGTTGCGGTAAATTTCCATCCTGCTGTGCTGTCGGTGACGCCTACATTCCCTTTAAGCTTAAGTTACCGCCCTGTTCCCTCCCCTTTTGTCTGGTTCCCTCCCCTTCCTGGTTTGTCTGTTATAAATACGGCATTTAAACCTGAAGGCGGGAGATTCGGGTGTTCTGTGTGTGACACGGGTCTCCGTGCAGCTATCAGAGCGACTTTTTTTTTTGTTGAGGAAGTTTTAAACAATACAATAGATATACAAAAAAGTATTAAACATGGAGTGGTGGCTAGATGTACAGAATTCAGTGGTAGTGGAGTCTGAAAAGGTGGGTTTTGAGTCTCTTGCGGAAGATCGCAAGTCCTGACCGGTGTGGAAGATCATTCCACCAGCGAGGGGTCAGGACAGAGAAGAGGCGAGACCGCGAGGAGCAGCTGCCAGGTGCCCGGAGGGATGGGGCAGTCAGTTTGTCAGAGGAGGCTGAGTGGAGGGGTCTGGCTGGGGTGTAGGGAGTGATGAGTGTCTGGAGGTAAGGGGAGCAGTTCCTCTAGCCCACAGGTGTCAAACTCATTCCAGGTATGCAGGTTTTGTTGCAACCAATGCACTGCACCAGGTGATTTCACTAATTAGCTCACTTCTTCAACTAAGGAGGGAACCTAATTGAAATCACCTGGTGTAATGCATTGGTTGCAACAAAAACCTGCACACACTCGGCCCTCGATGGAATGAGTTTGACACCCCTGGTCTAGCCGCTTGACAAGCAAGCACCAGGGATTTGTGTTTCAGTTACATTTCAGTAACGAGACTCAGGCCTCGGGTGGGGAAAAAAACTTGTAATGGCTGATTTTGGTTCAATCTGCACTCTGTGTTGTTTATGTGTTTATTTGACAGGGACAGTGCACAGCTTCTTAGCTGTACCAGAGTTAGCTATAAAGCTCATTTACATCTGTAGTCCCTGGGCAGGAAACAGAGAAAAACATCTCTGTTAAGGAAATTAACACTGTAGTATAAAAACACAATTACAAGACAATACATATGATACATTCAATATTCAACAACAACAAGATTTCACAACATTAAGACACTGAGTTTGTCTTGGGTTGAGATTGGGTTGTTGACTTTAGCCCTGATTTAATCTTGGATTTAAAATCAGTAAACAGTCTTCTGTGTCTGAGGTGTGTGTGTGCGCACGCTGGTGTCGTGGAAATTAAAACTCTAGGATCAGAGAGAATTTCTTTAAACAGTATTAAAGCTTTAATTATGAACAGCTGCACGGAGACCCGTGTCACGCAGGACAGCGAATCTCCGCCTTCAAATTCAAATGGATATTTATATCCAACACAACGGAAAGGGAGGGAACAGTCACAAGGGGAGGTAACGGGAGTTAACTTACAGGTAATTGGAGCTATGGGCCAATATGAAGATATAACAGGTTATTAGAACCCTTAAACCAATGGGAAGAAGGTTTCCTGCCATGGGGGAGACGTCACAAAAGAACATATGTTCTTTTGAAGTTGTGGTGCGAAAAGCCTTTGTTTGCCTGGCCACTCCGAACTGCAGCGTCCCACTGAGTTAATTAGTGTCTGCGTATCCCCTGTGGATGTTCTCTTGCATTCCAATTTAATTTTTAAAAATTACTTCCACACTGGTTTTGAACGTAATCTAGACACAACAGCTCCAAGGTGTTTATCAGGGCCTGTGAAGGGGCTTCAGTCTTCATTATTTTCTGCTTATCTGCTTAATAAACGCCTCCTGTGAGGATTACCGCCAAGTTCTGTTCCGGAGTCTGCTTTTGGGTCCAAGTCAGTGTCTACACCAGGGGTGTCCAATCTTATCCGAGAAGGGCCGGTGTGGGTGCAGGCTTCTGTTCTAGCCCAGAACTAAAAAGCCTGATTCAACTAATCCACCAATCGTGGTCTTCAATCGAGACCTTCATTAGTTGAATCAGGTGTGTTAGTGCAGGGCTACAACAAAAGCCTGCACCCACACTGGCCCTTCTTGGATAAGATTGGACATCCCTGGTCTACACCATAACAAAACGAATGCTTTTGGAGATTGAATGTGTGGCCATTCCTTGTTTGGGGTGCGACTGGAGTCAGATGGATTTGAGATCTGCATCTGCATCTTTCAGGTAATTTACATTCTTAATCATCAGCACCTCAACAGACTCAAAGCACCACAGTACACATTGGCTTTGAACTTGATTGGATGTTTTTAGATTGCATGGCGCTGCCAGGTCGAATCTAGAATCCGGTGGTCAGCATTCTCTTGTTCGCTCATTCTCTGACAGCCGCACTGTGATGTTAATCGAGTCCTGATGAAGCGAGGCATGCTGGGTTTTATACACCAGGGCATCGTTCACTCCCACAATCTCACATTTCTTTCTTTTTTTCTGGGCCCACCCCCACCCCCCCTCTTTGGGGGACAACTTTATTATTTTGTTTTTCTGGACAATAGCTTTGTTTCGAGCAATATATATATATATACATTATATATTCATAAGAATATATTTTATATATATATACTGTGTCAACCCAAGGGGCAGGACGAGGAAATGGCTGCCTGCCTCTTTAATTATTGGGAGCCACTGGAGAGGAAAAGACTTCACTTCCCAGCAGCCCGCAGTCCCACACCTGGACAAGCGATTGGGACTACGGACAGCTGAAGGCCATTCAGAGGTCTATTTAAGGGACCAGCTCCGATCACACTGGAGGGAGTGGTTTGGTGATTGTGGAGAGTGTGTTAGAGGAAGTGGTTTGGGTTTGCTGTTTGGGATTGAATTGGATTGTTTTGAGGACCCAGTTTGTGTACCGACTTTTGGACTGTTTGAGGAACTGAATTGAATTCTGGACTTGGATTACGGACATCGACAAAGATAAGGATTGTGGACTTTGTGTTGTGAATTCCCCCGAAGACCCCACCCTTTTTGTGTTTATCAAGATTCCTTTAATAAAGTATCGTTTTGTTTGTATTACTGCCTCCTCTGGGTCATTTAACTGCCTATGCCCTCTGCAAAGGTTTGTGAGTGTCGGACACCACAATATATTCATACCCCCCACTCCCCAAAAATCTGTGGCTTTAATAAAGTTTCACCAACACATCTTTTTGATTTCTGTGCATGATATTTCATAATCAGTGATGTACTAACTTTATTCTGCCCCTGAGAAATTTTGTTTGCGGTCTTTTGAAACCATATTAAAAAAAATGCACTTCTACAAATACATGATATAGCACACAATACCGAAGAATAAAAGTCAATTTCATTCACATTACAATAACACAAATATGCCAATGTAGTGTTGGCACACTGCCTTTTAGCTTCTGCTGCTTTGCTGCGGCTAATGGTAGCTTCACAATGACATTTCAGGGTCTATACAGGCCTACTAGGGCAGGGGTCACCAACCCTATGCCCGCGGGCACCCGGTCGCCCGTTGGCTCTTTCTCAGTCAAGGCCGTGGGACTTGTTCTAAAAATAGCAAGTCGCCCTTATGGTTCGCAAAAAAAAATGCTGCGCCTTATGTAAATTCTATTGAAAGTTTCACATACGCAAATTTTTAGGTGCTAATCTAAAAAATATATATATAGATATCAAAACAATATGCATCTGTATAGTTCGAGGTCATAGTTCACCAGTCACCTGCGCATGACAATTAACCCCGCTTTTGCTAGATAATACATCAATGATTATACCGCGCTAAAAAACATGGCTGAGAAGAGAAAAAAAACGTATGTTTTTAACAAAGACTGGGAAGAGGAGTTCTTTTTTACATCAATACGAGATAAGTGTGTGTGCCTTATTTGTGGAGCTACGGTGGCGATTTCAAAGCGGCACAATGTGGAGAGACACTATGAAACCACTCACGGCAGCTTAAACACAAACTTTCCCCCCAAGACTGCGCTTCGGGCGGAGAAAGCGCGTGAGTTAAAGGCCGCTTTGACCAAGCAGCAGACCTTTTTCACAAGACCGCTGAAGAAGGCCAAAAAGGCAACCGAAGCTTCATTCAGAGCTACACATTATTTGATTAAAAACAAGAAGACGTTTTCTGATGGAGAGATTGTTAAGGGGGCTCTGATGATAATCGCAGAGACTGTTTTTAAAGACGATAAAAATGGGTCCGATGTTATCTCAAGTCTGGATGAAGTACAACTTGGGGCAAGTACAGTGACCAGAAGAGTGTCCGCTATGTCCAAAAACTTGAATGAGCAGCTGGACAAGGACTTAAGTACATGCCGGTGGTTCAGCATCCAATGTGATGAGTCTGTGGACAGCAGCAGTACAGCTCAACTAATGGTGTTTATTCGCATGGTATTTGCCGATTTCTCCACTAAAGAAGAGCTCCTCACGCTGATACCGCTGAGAACAACTACACGAGGAGTGGACATCTACAACGCGATAAAAACTTTCTTCGTGGAGAAAAAAGTGCCGCTGGAGAAGCTCGTGTCGGTAACTACCGATGGTGCACCGGGAATGGTAGGATGCCGTGTGGGCTTCATTGCGCATTGCAAGAATGACCCAGACTTTCCACCTTTCCTACACTACCACTGTATCATCCACCAGCAGGCGATATGCGCGAAAGTGACCGGGTTTGACCATGTAATGACCCCCGTTATAAAAATTATCAATAGCATTCGCGCTAAAGCCAAACAACACCGGACATTTAAGGTGCTTTTGGAGGAGCTTTCCGCAGAATATGGAGACCTGTTGCTGCATACAGAAATCCGATGGCTCAGCAGAGGCGGATTTTGAAACGTTTCTTGGCACTTTTGGGTGAAATAAAGGAGTTTATGCAGAGCAGAGAAGAGGACACCTCCCTCTTGGACAACACTGAGTGGTTGCTTGACCTTGCCTTTTTAACAGACGTCACAGAAAAACTGAACAATTTGAACTGTGAGCTGCAAGGCACAGGTAAGACTGTCACAAATATGATAAGTGCTGTAAAAGCTTTTAAAGCTAAAATGAACATTTTCTCTGCGCATTTGCAAAGAAAAAGTGTTGTGCACTTCCCCTCTGTGCAAAAAGTTCTTAGTGACAATGTTTCTGCATCTGTGGCTTTTGATAAAGCTGTAGAAAAATACTGCCAAGTGATTAACAGACTGATGAAAGAGTTTGAGAACAGATTTTGTGATTTTGAGCAAATTGAGCCATGTGTGTCATTCATTTCAAATCCCTTTATGTCAGTGGACATTACAGGCACAGCTGAGAACCTAAGTACAACCTTCACCTTGGATGCAGGGCAGGTGGAAATGGAAATAATAACTTTGCAAAATGACCTGTACCTTAAAGCATATCTGAGTAACCCAAACTTTTGGAACCTAGTGGACATGGAAAAGTACAAATCTATCTGCACAGCAGCTATGAAGGTTGCTTGTCTCTTGGATCCACTTATCTCTGTGAATCAGCCTTTTCCAATATGAACTTTATAAAAATAAACACCGAACATGCCTAACTGATTCACATCTGCAGGAGTCACTGAGAGTGGCAGTGTCAAACTATACACCAGAATACAGCAAACTAGTGGACAAAATGGAATGCCAGGTTTCTCACTAACTGACAGACAAGACTGAACAGTGTTTTAGTAAAACACCATGTTACCTGGTCAATTGATCATTGTTCATTGATTAAATCAGATTTAAAGTTGGAGTTGACACAATCTCATGTATTGGGAAAAAACAATTTGAGTTCTGTTTTTTGTTGAATGAAATTGTGACATGTTCATTTGCACAAAATAAATGTCACTTTGACAATGAAACATAAATACATTCATTTACAAATACTTGTCAAAAAGTTTTTTGTGTGAATATTGTACGCTTTTTTGATTTTTTGATTTGTTTATACATATGTTTTGAGCTGGTAGCCCTCAAGCCATTTGGGAATCTTAAGGTAGCCCTCAGCTTTAAAAAGGTTGGTGACCCCTGTACTAGGGAGTAAAGTGTGGGATCCTCAAATTACATTATGAAGCTAACATTAGCAACAGCAAAGCAGCAGAAGCCATGGGGCAGTGTGCCAACACTACTGGTCCAGACTACTTACCAGCTTTAATAGAATTATGCCATTTGGGTGAACTATTCCTGTAAAAGCAGTGATCACAATTCATGATTTACAACCGTTTAGAAGATATATGTGAAAGAATGAGTGAATAATCAGCACAGTGATGTGTGTTATAAAAAATGAGATGCAGTCATCAATGAACTATGGACATTTTATTTGTATTTTGTAAAATATGAGAAGGTTGAAGGTGAAGATTGTACTGTGCTGTATGAGAGCAGTCCTCGTAACTTTTACCTTTCATATCAGGTACTAATTTAGTTGCCCTTTGTACTTTTTTGAGCACTTCTACATCTTTCCTGTAGTGAGGTGCCCAGAACTGCACGGAGTACTCTAACTGAGGTCTGACATGGCTATTATAGAACACCAATATAACCTCCTTTGATTCATACTCCGTACTTTTGGCTATACATCTCAGCATCCTATTGGCCTTTTTCCACTGCTACAGCACACTGCTTAGATGTGGAGACTTTGATCAATTACAGCTCCGAATTCTAATTGAACATATTCTTGTCCCCATCTCCTCCAATAAAATACTCCTTATATTTGTATCTCTAAAATAATATACGCCATTTAGCAGACGCTTTTATCCAAAACAACTTACAGAAGTGAATGCATACATTTCTCAGTATATGTGGTCCCAAAGGGAATCAAACCCACAACTTAAGCGTTGTCAACGCCATGCTCTACCTACTGAGCCACAGAAAACCACACATTTCTCACATGCATAACATTTAGCTATACTGAATGTCATCTTGGATTACCTTATTCAATTTCAAGTTGGCAGCAGTCTAGTGTAATGGTTAGGGAACTGGGCTTGTAACTCAGAGGTTGCTGTTTCGATTCCCAGGTGGGGGCACTGCTGTTGTACCCTTGAGCTAAAGGTACTTAACCTGAAGTGCTTCAGTAAATAGATCCAGCTGTATAAGTGGGTTGTATGTAAAGAAATGTAAACTGTGTAAGTCCCTCTGGATAAGAGCATCTGCTAAATGCCAAAAAAGTTAATCTAAAATGTAAAGTTTCAGATCATCTGACAATTTAAAAACTTCGGTACTAACATCCCTACCAAGATCATTTATATAAGGAAGAGAAGAGAAGAGGTCCCAGCACCGATCCCTGTGGGACTCCACTCGTAAAAAATATTCAGCTGTATAAATGGATTGTATGTAAAGAAATGTAAACTGTGTAAGTCGCTCTGGATGAGAGCGTCTGCTAAATGCCTAAAATGTAAATGTAAATGTAAATGTGGTACCTTGCCAATTGCATTTTGACAGTCCAAATATAGATCTTAAGCCTGGTTCATGTCAAAACACTTTGTAGCCTCCAAGAAGTCCAGGTGGTTTTTAAGCATAAAAACATGTTTGCCATCTGTTAAAAAATGATTATATTTCAGGAATAATTCAAATTTGTCCCTCATACTACCCAGTACTTCACATGAGATGCAGGTTAAACTAACAGTAGTTCCCTGGGTCAGTACAGTCCCCTTCTTATACACTGGAATTACACTACCTTGCTTCCATGCATTTTGCCTTATTTTGCCTCATCTCTCATCTCTGACTATGAGCAAGGCTGTTAGGCAGCCCGAGTGGGTGGGGAGCTAATATTCACAAGCTTGTCCTATTTGACACGTATTCACCTACATCAGTAATGAGTCCCGTGTTTTTCATATAGAAGACGGAGAGTGCACCGAACCTTAATAAGTTACAGCCATTTCTCTCGCTCCTCTTTTGTGAAACGTGTAAGAACACATTCGTTTTTTACATACAGGTAGAACACTGATGTTTTGCCATATTAGCGAACACCTATTGTTGCTCTCCATCACTGGCCAGCTAGACTGGACACCAGGCCAAACAAACAAGCCAAATTGCAATCCAAGTAGCTTTCCAAATACAACAGAGTTTCAGCAGCCTGGGGTCTCAAATTCAAACTTCGAGCACTTTATTCTGATTCTCACTACATTCACCCCTTTCCCTGAATGAGACTTCAGCCAAGTGAGCACAGGTGGGTGCAGCTTTTATACTGAGTAAACAAGCAGATCTGCTTCAGGTGTGCTGGCTCGGGCTGGGCATGCAACAGTTCCAGGCGGCTAAGGACTGGAGCCAACGAGCTGGAGGACACAGCTCATCGATCACCCCACCCCTGGTTCTGCGTTAGGGTGCGCGCTTGTGTGAATCCGCTGGTGTTTCGTCAGATTACCAACTTCACTGAACCTCTTCCCACATTGGGAGCAGTGGTACGGGCGCTCCCCTGAATGAGTTGGCTGGTGTCGTTTCAGGGCCTGCAATGTGTTGAAACTCTTCCCACACTGGGAGCAGTGGTACGGGCGCTCCCCTGTATGAGTTCGCTGGTGTCGTTTCAGGGCCTGCAATGTGTTGAAACTCTTCCCACACTGGGAGCAGTGGTACAGGCGCGCTCCTGTATGAGTTGGCTGGTGTCGTTTCAGGGCCTGCAATGTAATGATGATCCCTCCCACATTGGGAGCAGTGTACGGGCGCTCCTGTATGGATTTTCTGGTGTTTCTTCAGATTACCAACTTCACTGAACCTCTTCCCACATTGGGAGCAGTGGGCACGGGCGCTCCCCTGTATGAGTTCGCTGGTGTCGTTTCAGGGCCTGCAATGTGTCGAAACTCTTCCCACACTGGGAGCAGTGGTACGGTTTCAAGGTTTCAAGGTTTCAAGGTTTTTTATTGTCAGTCACAGATATATACAAGTATAACACGGTGAGTGAAATTCTTGTGCCAGAAAACTCCCGACAGCAAACAGCAGTAAGACTATATATTTTTTAAACTATAAGTAGACCATAAATAAAATAGTTAAAAACGGTGCAGCAAATTAAACTATAAGTATACATAAACATAATTAAAAAATTAAGCGAAGATACATTTTTTTTAGCTGGAAACAGTGCAAAAATGTACCTATGTAAACCGATATAACTGGGCAAGTGAGTACCAGTTATAATAGACTTGCAATAATATTTAAAAATACAAACATACGGAAAAATACAATACAGAATAAAAAAATACAATACAGAAAAAATACAATACAGAATAGTGCAAATAGGTATGAAGGTGCAAATTACAAACCAATTGCAAATACAATTGGGTGTGTGCAGGGCGCTCCCCTGTATGAATTCGCTGGTGTTGCTTCAGTTCCTGCAAGCTGCGGAAAGTCTTCCCACATTGGGAGCAGGGGTACTTGACGCTCCTGCATGAGGTCCGCTGGTGTAGCATCAGTGAATATGACCAAGTGAAACTCTTCCCACATTGGGAGCAGTGGTATGGACGCTCCCCTGTATGGGTTCGCTGGTGTAGCATCAGTGAAGTTGACCCAGTGAAACTCTTCCCACATTGGGAGCAGGGGTACGGACGCTCCCCTGTGTGAACCACTAGGTGTCGTTTCAGGTCCTGCAATGTGTTGTAACTCTTCCCACATTGGGAGCAGGGGTAAAACCCTGTATGAGTTCGTTGGTGTCGCAT
>JAINUG010000862.1:0-46731 GCA_029706075.1 Aldrovandia affinis
CTGCTTTATAAAAGTGCATTTTATTGCAGCAAAGTTAATGAACCATAGAATAAACATTTAAAATTGTAATTGATATATATAATATTCATATATATCTTGGAACATATGGAAAGAGCAAAGGCCTTGTTCTATCCCATTGCCTGTATATTTGAAGCAATAACATGCGGATCGATTCTGAAATTAGCGCCACTACAAGATCGTTTCAATTCAACATCGTGACACTCAGTTGTTCCTTAAGCTGTTTTAATCTATGTGCTTCCATGCAACTGTTGTCTTACTGCAGCTATGTCTGCTGGGCTCACACGACAGCACCCACCTGCAAGAAAAGAGAAATGCCCCTTAATACCAGCAAGCTTGGAGGGACCCATCAGTCACTAAATGGACTCTTGATCTTTGTACAGGACTACCCACCAATCCAGGCAGCCCCTTGCCTTCTCCACTTTGGGCTCAGGTCAGCTAAGCACACTTTACTTTCTGATGTCTTCCACCTGAAAAGTGTGGGTGTGTTAAATTACAATAAAATAAAATAAAAACATAAAAATATGTATATATATAATTTGAACTTTGACTGTGACTAATTTCTTTGGTGCTCTTAAGATTATTATTATTCACACAATTAAACAATTATCCATCCACCTTTAACCCCCTGAGGTCGACGGGAGCGGCGCCGCTCCCAGCAGCAATAAAAGTATATTACTATTTCTAACTTCGCGATATTTTATCATACACACGCGACAAAAACATTGACAGAAACCTTAGACTCGCGACTTTCCGATTTGAGCACTGGCAAATCAAATGGGATTTTTAAATTAGGTTAATTAGACCAAAAGTAAACCTTGCCTTTTACTCTCTTTTTACCTGGTAGTAACGTCCCCTTCTATTGACATGGTAACTAGGGCGAGTTTCGGCGAGGTGTGTGGGGCGGGCGTGGGGCCATGTGTGAAAACGCCGGCGTAAACACATAAACTGTCCCGACAATTTGAAGCAAGATTTTATACAGACATACAATTTTATTCAAGATGGAAAGATTTTCTGCGCTGCAGTGTTTTGAGAGTATTGATGAAAAGCGGCGAAGACAATAACTGACGAAGAGTAAGTAACTATATTTGATTTGCCATGTTATCAAATACTCGTATATATATTCAATATATGAATTCCGCGTCTTGTGACTACATATTCCGCGTGTTGCAACGTAACAAATTGCAATATGCACACAAGATCTATGGAAGAATACTTTTCAAACAGCCTAAAATGTTATTTATTTCGCTTGTTTTCAAATACTCGTGAAAATATATGAATTCCGCGTCTTGTGACGCCAAACATATTCAGCGTGTTAGTAACTTAATCTAAATCCCTAACGTTAGTAGATTAGTTGGTTAGTACTATACACATCTACCTAATATATACAAAGTGCAATCTAGAAAGTAAGAAGGAAGAAAACGAGATAATAAGCGAAGGCGGAAAAAACCCGAAAAGTATAAACTCCCGAAGTGCATGACAAGACAAAGGTGGATCTCGAAATAAACGGAACAAGGACAGACAGGGAGCAGAACGTGACAGAACAGGGAAAATGCAATACTGGATAAAGAATAATTAACAAGGACTGAATGAAAAATAAACAAAGACCAAAAAACAACAGAACAGGAACTCAGAATATAACACTGATGGCCCAGTGAGATGGCCCATCTGACAGATCTTAGAGGTGTGGACAATGAATAATGAATATTCAGGTATTTAGCATTTAGCCCTCCCACAGCCTGAAATAAATGTGACCAGTTCTGATAAAAACAGGTTTTTAGCTATTTAGATCTCAGATGTGCTAAACTGTTTTCACACCCTTACATAACCAAGACCTTGATGAACAAACGCACATTGGCAAAACAATTCGTCACTATAGTTTAGTGTGTGCTTTCACAACTTTTGTGACAGCAGAAAAATTTACTATTTTTAACTTGTGTGTTTGTAGATCTATTTACAAGCTGCATATGATACTGACCAAACTATTGATGGCATACAAATGTAGCTGTGATTGTCCTTCAAATAAAAATATCAAACACTTTGGAGTAAGTGTGTGTTAAATTGATGAAATTGAGATAAATATCAGACCATGCCAAAATCAAAAAACATCTAAAAGCTTAGCACGGACCTCAGAGGGTTAAACGCCACAGTTAGATCATAGACTTCTTCCCTGCTTCATGTGAGCAGAAAGTGTCATGGATTTTACAGACATAACAGGTCATTTATAGAGTGGGAGGACGCACACAACACAAAAGTTTCACGAGGTGCCGACTGACGGAGGGTAATCATTGGAAGGGGAGAGAGAGTCGAACGCTCCAGTGTAACAGAGTGTGAGACACAATAAGTGACCAGTGACTGTCAGGGGATGATCTGCTACACTCACCCAGCGCCTTGAACCCACTCCTCCCCACGGTTGGGGTAAACGACCCAGCTCAGGTCTGGGCTCTTGTGTGGACCAGCAGACTCCAGCAGCGGCTCCACCAGAACCGGGTCACAGCAGTTCACCCCCACAGCTACCAGCTGCTTACACCTCCCGGCCAACTGGACAGCTTCTGAGAACCTCCTTCCGTTAGAAATGCACTGTGCGTCCTGAAAGAGGAAAGATTAACTTTAGAAATGCACTGTGCCTCCTGAAAGAGGAAAGATTAACTTTAGAAATGCACTGTGCGTCCTGTAAGAGGAAAGATTAACTTTAGAAATGCACTGTGCCTCCTGTAAGAGGAAAGATTAACTTTAGAAATGCACTGTGCGTCCTGTAAGAGGAAAGATTAACTTTAGAAATGCACTGTGCCTCCTGAAAGAGGAAAGATTGCGCTATTAAGCATCAAGTTAGACATCCCTGTGACATCTATAAATCAGTTCAGTCACTGTGACTATCACACATTTTTCTGACAGTATGTAAACTGTAGAAATATCCAGTAAGTGGCCCAGGTGACTCCTCCTTGGTTTGGAGGCAGGTTCAGCTCACGGGCACCGCGATCGCAGACTGCGTTACCTTGCAGGAGAAGGACAGCCAGGCGCGTGAGCTGGGGAACTCCCGGAGCAGCTCCACCAACGCCTCCGCCTCCTTGAGGCTCGGGATGGTTTCCATGGCGAGGAGGTCGACGCCCGCGGAGACCAAGCAGCGGACCTGGGGTCGATGCCAAGCTTTCAGCTCCTGGGGACAAAGAGCAGACCCGTCACAGTGCCAGCAAGGTTAAAGGTCATCCCAGCAGCACAGCGGGGAGAGGTGGACGCTGATTCACCTCCTTGCTCATCCTCTCTTCATAAGACCCGGAGTACTCTGAGCCGTCGTGCAGGAAGGCGCCGTAGGGCCCAACAGATCCAGCCACCAGCGGCTCCCTCCTCCCTTACAAAGAGCGCACAGAGACGGGACCAACGGCATCTCTGCACGGCTCTCACCACATAAAAACACTTTCCGTGCGATGGGAAGTATGTAAGTAAGTCAACTTTATTTATATTGGACTTTTCCTTAGGGGTCACAAAGTGCAGATAAAACAGCTAAAAGTATACAGACACACACACACACACACACACACCAGAGTTTCCGTTAGAAAAAATTGGTGCCGGTCCACGTGTCCTGGAAGATTTCAATGTCCCGGAAAAATCGGAGAAATTCCGGTCAAATATTATCTGTGTTTATTGAGCTTAAAAACAATTGATAGGGAGGCTATATAAAGAATGACATCATCAAGGCATGTAGATTTATAATATTTTTTATTGAAAAGTAGGCTACTTTTGCTTATACATTATATTCCAAATAAAATACGTCCCGTCAATAGACTCACGTGCATAACGCTATTTAAAAAATAAATAAATAAATAAATATTACGCTAGCCTACGTTCGTTGGGGCAACACGTAAACACAAAGAATTTCCTTCAGCTTTAGGCCTACATATTCTCATATAAAATAAAACAGAATTAAAACTATTTGCAAACAAACAAAAAGTTAGCCTACATGTAGGCCTATCTGGCTCATAACATTTTAATTACGGCGTGCTGCTGCCGACTTGAAATCAAATAATTTCCGTTCGCTACAGACCTTTTCTCAGATAAAATAAAATTGAATAAAAACTATTTGAAAACAAACAAAAAAATAACCTATTGCTGGCTCATATCATTTTACTTCTTACGCTTTTTCGCAGCAGTGAAGCGTGCAGCTGCCCACTTAAAATCAAAGGTGCCAAGTGTCTCTCCACAGCTTGCAATGCGCATAAGCCTTGCGACCTTGTCCTCCCCAAGGCGACTTCGCTGCGCTGTTTTGATTCGGTTCTGCAGAGAGAACCCTCTCTCTGCTGGCACACTGGAGACGGGGATCAAGCAGGCTACCTTGGCCAGTTTGGCCCACTCGGGATAGATTTCGCTGATGGTGGTTAGGCAGGCTACGGCATTCAATCCGAGCGCGCACTTTATCAGAGTGACGCAACAATGAAACAAATGTAACGATTATATTGTTCATCGCATAGGCTAGCCTATAGCCTACACATTCATTAAAAAAATGAAGATTCATTTTTAATAGAAGGATATGTGGAAATTAAATTTTAGCCTGTTTTAATACAATTCAAATTGTGCTTAGAGGGAATTATTTTAACCGGACATTGTGACCGGAGAGATTTAAATATGTCGGACTTCAACAGATTTTCCCGGTAAAAAAACGGCAATTACCGGATAACGGAAACTCTGACACACACACACATACACACACATACACACGCACACTTACACACACACCCACACACACACACACACACACACACACACACACACACACACACACACACACACACACACACACTCACACACCCATACACACACACACACACATTCATAAAACCGCAAAGCATAAAAACATGAACTAAAAAACACAGACAGTAGAGTGACAAAAGAAACCCAAACAATTAGTGACACCTGTCAGTTGAAGGCCTGTCTGAACAAACGGGTGTTTAGACGCCGCTTAAACATGTCCACAGTGCTGGCGGATCTAATATCAGAGGGAAGGCTGTCCCCTAGCATGTAGAGAACATGGACACGTGGAACCTGCCAGATGCTCCACATGTAGGCGTAGAGAGGATCCATCTCATCGTGCCAGTCAGTGCTCACCTGGATGAACACCATCACCCTTGAAGTCTTGCACCGCCTCCTTGGCCAGCTGCACCCCTGACATCAGCAGCTGATTGGCCTGTTCCGACGTCAGGCCCAGGTGCTGGATGAACCCCTCCACGCTAGCCTGGTATGTGGCTGTTGTGATAACATCAGCACCACAACGAAGGAATCTGTAGGGGGCGGAACATGTTGCATTTTGTGGTGCTCATCAGTAGATTCATGCAGCCATTAGGTGTAATATGCGTATTAACAGAAAGATCAATGTCATGATAATAGTAAAACGCTAACAAAATGTGTGTGTGTATAAATTGCTTTATTATTTGATCCTTACCTGCAGTGGGCCTCTTTGACAGCTTGTGGATTGGTATGCAGAATTTTAGCGCTCCATAGCGGGTCACCCTACACAAAGAGCACATGATGTTTTTGCCAATCCCAGACAGCTCTCATAGGCACTCTGTATGATCCCTTCAGTGACAATTTCACTGTGCTTTACCTGTATTTGAAAACCAGCTGCTTCTAGTTCTGTTGCCAATCCACCATCCAAAATGACTGGGTTCTCATCCATCTTAAATGTGATTCACAAAAAATGGACCTTTCCTCAGATTGTCTTCCTGCAACAGAGAAAATTGTGTTGGTGGCTACTATCCTTCCGGTGCAGTGGTGCTGAAAATACTGCAGTAGGGCTCTTAACACAACTGGTGTAAGTTGTAAATGGTCACAACTATTATTAGGATTCATTAACATTGAAATACTGAATATAGCAATAGTGTAGTTTTATTTGCTGCAGCTTTACTCATTTTAAATCCAAGATTAAGTTATAGCTAAAATCAACCCAATAATGTACTCGTCCAACGCAAACTCAGTGTCTTAATGTTGTGAAATCTTGTTGTTGTTGAATATTGAATGCATCATATGTATGGCCTTGTTAATTGTGTTTTTATACTAGTGTTCATTTTCTTTTCTGTTTCCTGCCAAGGGACTACAGATGTAAATTAGCTCCATAGCTAACTCTGGTACAGCTAAGAAGTTGTGCACTGTCCCTGTCAAATAAATAAATACATATTTTCTAGTTTTGTGTTTTGCGTGAACTGTAGCTGCAGTGGGGCTTTGAACCATTTTGTTACAGCATGGCTGAAGGGTGCGGTATAGCTCCTGTAGCTAAACGCGTTTAACCTTTACCAGCCTAAGTGAAGACGATCAAATACTGTACTGCCAGATCAAACAAACAAAAGCATTCGGCATTAAGACTGCGCCGGTACTACAGTGTAATATATAGAGTTTAATGGCTACACAGCTAAAGAAGGCTCACGATTCAGCAGCAATGCCACACAGCGGCGCTCCTAAACGCGCTTATTATCCGGCCGGCGTCATAATACGCACTTCGAGAGGGGCACACATCTGCTTCCGGGTCACAGATCTGCTTCCGGGTCACATCCACTATTCTATATTTCTCTGCGTTTATTTATCATTTCATAGCTCTTTACCTACTATCGCTATCAGTTCGAGACACATTTTTAATATGTATATATATATAGTAACTAGTAACTTCAAAGTAACTATTTTATTTGAATGCATCTTATAAGATAGTCTTCGTTTGACGGTTACCATGGTAACGAGTTAGGGAGTTTCATTTAATTTCGTTTATCAATTTATTAAGACGGGGAATCCGTCTCCATTTCTGTAGAATGTGCCAGAGTTAGCCAAGCAGGCTAATTTTCATCTGTAGTCACACAAAGGCAACCTTATTCCAGAGTTTACGGGGCTGGCTGCTAGTGTGTGTTTCGTCAAATAAGTACATCGGATTTGTTTTTTGTGTGTATTTTTTTGCTACTTGCCGTCTACTTTGAAAGCTGCTAGCTGGCTCGCGAACACATTTTCTTGAGAGATGTCCGCCGGCGACCCCGCAAGTTTACCTGATCTTCTGCCCCTCCACTACCGCCGACTTTCCCCCCTTTCGCAGTATTACCACTGCTGAATTACGGAGGAGGTGCGTAGGAATTAACATTATATACACGACCTATAAACTTGTATGGCTCGCTAGCGGATTCGTGATTTGCTTCCTAACTTGCGAAGTTGAACTGAAGTTGTGTAAATTAAGTTAAGTTTCGATAACTAACTAACGGTAACCATATACCTATTGTACCTATTGTATATGCACCTATTGTATATGGTTGTGTGTATTTATGTTTTTGTGATGATTTGTTGACGGTATCCCTGTATTGTGTCGTGATAATATGTGGATTGTCTGCTGTTGTCCATTTATGTATAACATATATATATATATAACATACTGTAATTAAACCCCTCTCTTCTCGGCCACAAATGACCCCCCGCACCCCCGAATCGCAATCTTCCTTCCCTCTCTTCTTGCCTAAATAAACAACAGAAATAAATGACATGTGCATTTGCTGGCCACTAGATGGCGGTGTTTTACAATTGCTGAGAGCATAGCTTCCCTGGCCCGTGACTGTGACACGCCTGTACTATGTTAGCGCAGCTCAGCTAAAGACTACCTGCTGATTATGGATTCTTCCCTCAGTGAAACCCATTGTACTTCTGTGGGGTGCCTCTCACCATCAAGGTCTTCAAGGAAAAAACAAGAGTTATAATTTGCTCAATACGAAAAAGGGGGTAATCCAATCAGCATAAAACCCAGTCCCATTATTAAATTCACAATGAAAACACATCATATTTCTTTGTATGTGTCCTTTATTTGGGATATCTTTTGAGGTTTAGATAACGACTTTATAGGGTCATTTTCTATAATATATGAAAATAATGACCAGTCCCTGCAGGGCTCACAAACATCTCAAGCATCACTGTATTTATGAGATTCTGGGTTCCACCTCTTTTCAAAGCAACTGGGCCACATTTCCAAATATAATATCACTTTACATCACAGGAGTCAAGCGTCCTTGTGGTCTGGCTTGAGTCAGTAAGAAATCTTGTACATTCGGAAAAATCGGAGTCTAATAAACGCTGATACAAAATAGAATATAAATACATAGAGGTCATGAAGGCCACGCTTGGAGGAATTGAAAGTTTCAGACAGTGAGGTTTGGGGGACAAAGAGGAACAAAGCATGTACAGTGTGTACAGATGAGGGGAGACACATACTGCTGGGACTAAAGAAGGAACAAGGAAGTTTAATTACATTTTACATTTTAGTATCATGTAGTATACGCCATTTAGCAGACGCCTTTATCCAAAGCGACTTACACTAGTGAATGCATACATTACATTACATTACAGGCATTTAGCAGAAGCTCTTATCCAGAGCGACTTACACAGTTTACATTTCTTTTCTTTACTGAAGCAATTCAGGTTAAGTACCTTTAGCTCAAGGGTACAACGGCAGTGCCCCCACCTGGGGATTGAGCCAGCAATTACAAGTCCAGTTCCCTGTTGGGAATCTGCTCCCTTTGTGGAATCAAGTGGGGACCGGCGAAGTAACACACTGGTGACCACTTTCCAATTGAAAAGGTTTTAATACGATGCGCAGGGGGAGGAATGCCGAAGACGCTGCGACAGCGTTTATCCAGCACATCTCAACTCAGTAACTGTAAGTGAGGGTTTAAGTACCCTTGTCCGAGGTGTCACAGTTACCCAGCATGCCGTTCCCCGGCAGGGAATACAGTATTCGGTATACAGTTAACAATGGACTTGGTGTGACCATTTGGCCCTAACAAGGTGGGGGCTGTTGTGGAGAGAGTGTGTGTGTAAAATGTGTACTGGAAATGAAGATAACACAAAAACATTTAAACAGAATAAAACAATAAATGAGGGTTATACTAAATGTCATGCCTCAAACCTAGCACTAACCATTATACTACACAGCCTGGTTTAACATTCTCTGATCTGCTTTTCCAAACTAGCGCGCCCTGAGTGCAGGTTGTATAATGTAACCCCAAACGTATATGGCACCCCCAGTCACACACTCACACACACGTTTTAATTTGTCTTATTTTATTCTATTTTTTTAATCTAGGTCCACTTCATTTCAGACCAGAAATGTTGATCAATCAATTCTGAAATCACGTGCAAGTAAATTCAAGGTCGTTTGTTTAGTCCACTTGCTAAGGGGGAGGCAGGGGCTCAGTTGTTAGCGACACAAGCTGGCAAGTGGAAAAAACAATGAACTGGAAGGCCAACAAAAAAACTATGAACTGGAAACCGGAGGGATGCTAGTTCACTTCCCGGGGGCGTGCATTTCAGTTCGGTTCTAAACACTCAGTTCTGTGGGGGGTTTATGTCAGAGGTTTCAAATAAATCGCACTGTTGGACTGCCGACCAAGGTGAGAAAGAGAAGCAACTGAACTCGATGGGAACCAAGGGCCTTCCCCCCTCACCACTTCCCTCTGCGATAACAAACGCCTTTCTACTTTCGATCGAGGGGCTTCTGAGGCCTCCTGATTCTCGTGACGTGTCGCGAGGCAAACAGAAATCCAGCAGGTTATTTATAAAAACGTTGATAACACATTGTGGAAGGCGTTGGTCTCGGCAGCTAATCAGGGCGATTAGCGGTGATGGCTAACGGTGTGTGCGCTGGCTGCTCTGCCAGTAGGAGTGGCCGCTAATCGCCCTGATTAGCTGCCGAGACCGATGCCTTCCACACACATTTTCAGATGGTTGGATGCATAACAGATGGTATCAACAACGATGTATATTGCTGTATTACTGCACTGATCTCATGCGCTAACTATGATTGTTTCTACCATGTATTTATGCACATCTTGTAAGTAGCTCTGGATAAGAGCGTCTGCTAAATGCTAAAAATGTAAAAAATTTCTTGTCATTTATAATATATGCCATTTAGAAGATGCTTTTATCCAAAGCCCAATGAGAATCAAACATACAACCTAAGCGCTGCCAACGCCATGCTCTACCTACTGAACCACACAGAACCACACTCTACCTACTGAACCACACAGAACCACATGATGATGATGGTGGTGTGTGTGCGTGTGTATGTGTGTGTGCGTGTGTGGGGATGATGGTAAAAATTAAGCAGCATAATTGTAAAAGGAGAACTGTCACACGCCTGGGGCCAATAGATCGGGCGTGAGACAGATTCACCCAAGGCCTGGATACTTAAACAAAAACATTTATTTTACAGAACCGAAAATAAACAAAGACCATAGTCACACAAGATTAATAATGTTTCAAATGCTCTTGGTCCAGGCGATTAGATCCGGTCCCTCTCCAAGGTTAAGCTGTGTGGGCTGGATTGGGTCGGGGAGCGAGGCTGCGCCGTCCTCGGGCCAGGAGTCCCAGTCGGTACCAGCAAGGCGGTTGGAGGAGACGTCGGCATCTGAAATACAGAGAGAGAGAGAGAGAGCGAGAGAGAGAGAGAGAGAGAGAGAGAGAGAGGGAGAGAGAGAGAGAGAGAGAGAGAGAGAGAGAGAGAGAGGGAGGGAGAGGGAGAGAGAGGGAGGGAGAGGGAGGGAGAGGGAGGGAGAGACGGAGAGGGAGAGGGAGGGAGAGGGAGAGAGAGAGAGAGAGAGAGGGAGAGAGGAGAGAGAGAGAGAGGGAGAGGGAGGGAGAGACAAAGAGAGGGAGGGAGAGACAGAGAGAGAGAGAGGGAGAGGGAGAGAGAGAGAGAGGGGGAAGGAGAGGGAGAGGGAGGGAGAGACAGAGAGAGGGAGGGAGAGACAAAGAGAGGGAGGGGGAGGGAGGGAGAGAGAGAGGGAGAGACAGAGACAGAGAGAGAGAGATTCTCTGTGGCTCAGTTGGTGGAGCACAGCGTTGGCAATGCTTAGGTTGTGGGTTCAATCCCCACTGGGGCCACATATACTGAAAAATGTATGCATTCATGACTAAGTCGCTTTGGATAAAAGCATCTGCTAAATGGCATATATATATTGGAGAGAGAGAGAGAGAGAGAGAGAGAGCCTTCAGCAGCATAAAAATGAGCTCTTATAACAGCCTTTAAATTTTATTGTTTTTAGATTAAGTACAATGACAAGTATACCCTTAAATTAAACCTTAAGAACCCAGGAAAAATGTGAGCAACTTTCCAGGGAATTTGGACTCACCACTCAATTAAAACAGCAAAATAAAAATTGGTGCAAGCAAACAAGCAAGCTAACTGAATAACCAGCTAGAGTCAAACTACTGGAGAAATAATTGGGAGAGGAGGAACATAAGCAGGACAAAACAAGAGAAAGGACATCATAAAGGCAAAAAGGACAGAGGATAGGACAGCTAGGACACAGACGGATTAAATACGAAAATTTGGAAGGTAGGATACTGTTAAAATCCATAAGGACATTAAACTTTCTAGCTAGTCTATCAGCTAACAGCCACTCAGCCTGTATATGAGAGTGTAAGAGAGAGAGTGAGCAGCAACGGACATTTTCTTTTTGACATTTGAAAATTGGCAGTTAAAAATGGATACATTTCTACAACAGCCTAGTGGGTGGAGCTTGGGGAGCCTACCAATCAGCTATCCTGACAATGTTACTAGTGAAGCAGAGAGAAAAAAAGCACAGGAGCAAGTTACTGAGAGATTTCCCAGAGACACTAAGAGCTGACTATAAGCAGCTAATAAATGACAGAGAAAGCAAAGCAGACTTGCTCTTCTACACAGAGCACACAGAAGCCTGGCACTCTGCTCTTCGTGAAGAGTTTACAGATCTGAAAATGAGTGGGAACAAGTCAATTAGGCAACTATATTCAGATACTGTTCCAAAATGTAATATAAACTTTTACTACACTGGCACTGTAATGGTTCAAGGAGCAGAAATAAAAATAGAGGAATTTGAAAGAGACTTTGATAGACTGAAAACTCTTGCTAGAAAAAAAAGTGCTACCATACCTCCTGCCCTGTCTGACTCAGAGCAAAAGTCTCAGGCCTCAGGCCCCTGTGTCACTGCTCCTACCTCCCCTGCACACACAACCTCCAGTACCCCTCCAGCAGCCTGCTCCAACACACACACAGCCCCTCGCAGCCCCCAGACACCCAGGACAGCAGTGTCAATACAGCGCATCCAGAAGTGTCTCTCCCTTCTAGAGGTGGAGATAATTGAACTCAAGGAGAACAAACTCCCAGACACTGACGCCATTAAACAACTGAGAGATGACATGAGTCTGTTCAAAGAGGAAACCAGAGCTACAATCGCACAGTTAGGAGAGAATGTGAGTGAGCTTCATAAAGCAAATAAAACTCTCAAGATGATCTATATAAAATGAAAGAGGAGGTGGAGCAGAGGGACACACACATCCTCAATCTCAGAGAGCAACTGCTGTGCATGACAGCAGCAGAGCAGCCCCCCCACAGCCAGACCACAGACACAGGCTCACAGATTGAGACCAGCAGCCAGGCAGAGCCACACATCAGCCTGGACTCCAGTGTGGACCCCAGCCCCCCCACCCCTCCACAGGACAGCACTGCTCCTCCAGCCACACACACAGGCCCTCCCCCTGCCCTGCGCACAGCCTGTTGCAGAGGAACAGAGACTACAGCAATGCCGAAAGCCCCCGAAAACTGCCATCCTCATGGACTCTAACGGTAAATTCCTCAACCACAGAGAGCTGTTCCCCAGACACAGTGTTGGTAAGTTCTGGTGCCCCCACACTGACAAAGCGCTACAGCTCCTCTGTCACACTCACCTAGGTGACCCTGACAACATCATAATACACACAGGCACAAATGACCTGCGCTACAAGGGAGAGAAGGTAGCAGAAGCAGTGGTTAAGGTGGCTAGAAAAGCACACAGAGAGTTTCCCAGGGCCAATATCACCATCTCCACACTACTGCCACGGACAGACTTCCCCTGTGACCTGATCAACAAAATCAACAGGAAGATCACCACCAACTGTGCGATGCTGATCAACGTGAACATTGCCCACCACCCCACTCTGACACACGAGCACCTGTACGATCATGTCCACCTGGTCCGGGACAGGATCTGGATATTCGCAGAGGACCTGAGAGGAGCAACAGCCAATGGAGAACCTTCAGCTCCACATCTCATCAGAGGACCACCACAACCCAACGAGGCAAGACGGCACACACCCCACCAGCGAAGAGAGAGGAGAGCCCAGCCTACCAGAACCCCACCCAGTAGGGCCCAGCCCAGCGGATCCCCGCCCAGTGGAGCCCCGCCTAGTAGAGCCCAGCCAGACACTGGTGCCAGGTCTCAAGACAACATGGCTAGCAATGCACACTACACAGGAGCACAGCATGGCACAGCTCAAGCCATGCTATCCCCTGAGAGGCATCTTACCTATGCACAGGTAGTCTCAGGAAATCCAGATATTGGAGAGTTGAGGCAGTTACTACACCTCATCTGTAAGATTATTGGTTGAAAAAAAGGGGGTAAATGGCATATATTGCCTGCTCCTAATTGTGTTGCTTCCAAAAAAATAAATAATAATAATAATAATAATAATTGTAAATAATATGTCAATTTAATCACACTGTCCTACTTGTCATTGTACAGAAATCTATATAATGAAATATTAATGAAATCTCTTTCTATTAGTTCATGGAACATTCAGGGTTTGTATTCTTTGGTTTTTGGACCGAAGAGCACAAACCCTGAGTTTATCTCATGTATTTCAACTCATGACATAATAATATTGTTAGAGACATGGTGTCGACATGACACAGACACTCACTGCCCCCCAGGCTATGAAGAAATTGTACTGCCATCCCTCAAACAGAAAAACGTAAGACACGGCAGAGATTCAGGTGGAGTTATTGTGTGGTATAGAGAGGACCTGTCAACCCAATTACAGCAAATCAAAAAAGCACCAACTCATATCTGGCTTAAATTAAACAAAGACACCATCCAGTGTGACAACGAATTATATATATGTGCAGCCTACACTCCCCCTCTGGAATCGCTCTATTATAATGATAACTTTTTTGAAAATCTCCATTTAGAGATCAGATATTACCAGGCCCAGGGTCATGTTTTATTGATTGGAGATTTGAATGCTAGAACTGGATGTGAGCCGGATATAGTGGATTCTGCTGGCAATAGCCACATCTTCAGACAGTCCTCACTATACTTCACCCCCACCACTACCCAAAGGAACAATCCTGACCGTGTCGTCAACAAAACTGGGAAAGAGTTAGTACATCTCTGTCGATCCTTAGGTCTGTACATGCTTAATGGTAGGATCAGAGGGGACTCTTTAGGGAGGTTCATGTATTGTTCAGCTCTTGGGACTAGTGTAATCGACTATGCAATTACTGACATGGACCCCTCCTTCATTAGTGCATTCACTGTCAGACCACAGACACCACATTGTATCATATTGTATTTTTATTACACTGTATTTTCTCAAGTTCTTGTTATTGTATTGGCTGTATGTTAACACCCTTGCACTAAGGCAAATTCCTTGTACATCGTACTTAGCGAATAAATAATTCTGATTCTGATTCTGATATTTTAACTATTTATTTATTTATTTTAATCCAACGCTTGTTAAGTAGTTAAGTATAATGGTTAGGGAACTGGGCTTGTAACTTAGAGATTGCAGGTTCAATCCCCAGGTGGGACACTGCCGTTGTACCCTTGAGCTAAAGGTGCTCTCCTGTGCCGTGTCCTCCACATCTTTCATCCAATGCTGGCCAACGAAGTCCTCCCAAAGTGTAATTCAGGTCTCAACGACAACAAGATCCAACTGCACATTCACTCCTTTCCCTTTTTGTTCAATTTAATGTAATGTATCGATTTACACAGTTTACATTTTCTTTATATACAATCCATTTATACAGCTGGATATTTTACTGAAGCAATTCAGGTTAAGTGCCTTTAGCTCAAGGGTACAACAGCAGTGCCCCACCTGGGAATTGAACCTACAACCTCTCAGTTACAAGCCCAGCTCCCTCACCATTATGCTACACTGCCAGCCCTAGATGGCAATCTAGATCACAATCTAAAGTAGATCACTTTCACGAGTAACATGCTTAACATAAAAGTTTCAAGAATTGGCAAATAACGTGAATGTTTACTCCATTTTGGTCTTTACAACACGCGGCATTGAACAACCGCACCCCCAAAAGGACGCCTACATTTCCGCAAACTCGCAGTTTTTCCGTGAAAACGTGCGTAGTCCTATTTGTCACCTGCGCGCAATGCATTTAACTTGTGTGGACATCCTCTAGAAATATGAACCTGTCAGTTTACAAAAACGAGTTGACATCTGCATGTAATCAAACAATACATGTGGAATTATTACAGAACGTTAATTTGGCTAGTTTTGCCATTCTAAACCCCTACGCACTAGTGCTACTAACCTAACGAATCTTTACCTTGGATTCTTCAGGTGTATCATAAGCCTAGCTGTTAGCATAAGGACATTTACAAAAAGGTCACACACAAGGTACATTTTAATAACAAATAACAAATAACCCCAAAGCACGCGATCAAACAAAAACAAGCCATCGTGCGTAAAGTATGCGCATGCTACAAAGCGCTTTTTAAATGATTTTAAAAGTCTTACCTTCAAGTCAATGCAAGCCTACTGACATCAGGTGTCGCATCCATGTACAAAACGGTACATTCGCGTATTATAAAACAACGCACTAATCCTTTGACCACGTATGGGAGATGCTCGAATATTGATGATATTGTTAAGTGCGAAGCGACTTCCGATAACCTTGAGCAGTAATACGGATGGTGAAGTTCACCATCCACCGCTCGGGTTGCTTCACAGGACACAAGTGCACAAGTTCAGATGCTCTCTCGGTTTCTTACCTGTTGAGCAATGTTAAAGCCGTTTGAGTGTGTGTGTGTGTGTGTGTGTGTGTGTGTGTGTGTGTGTGTGTGTGTGTGTGTGTGAGTGTGTGTGTGTGTGTGTGTGTGTGTGTGTGTGTGTGTGAGTGTGAATGTTAAAGCCGTTTGAGTGTGTGTGTGTGTGTGTGTGTGTGTGTGTGTGTGTGTGAGTGTGTGTGTGTGTGTGTGAGTGTGAATGTTAAAGCCGTTTGAGTGTGTGTGTGTGTGTGTGTGTGTGTGTGTGTGTGTGTGTGTGTGTGTGTGTGTGTGTGTGTGTGTGTGTGTGTGTGAGTGTGTGTGTGTGTGTGAGTGTGTGTGTGAGTGTGAATGTTAAAGCCGTTTCACTTCCCCCTGCCACACCCCCTCTTCTGCCTCTCTGTCTCTCCGTCTCAAACCACGCTTTCTCAATCCTGCCTTTCGCAACACAACAATGTGCATTCCCCGGGTCAGAACGTATTGAAATCTTGACTACAATAATGCATGTCCACTTTCTATCTACTATCTAACCAGGGGCAATTATAGGATTTGACCTTTAGGTGGGCTCAGCCCACAATGACAATGTGAGATGTACACATGCAAAGCACAAGCCACAATGGTGGTCGCGCTCAAAATTGAAATACCACTCTCTCTCTCTCTCTCTATCTGTGGTATTTTTTAAAATAGATATTAAGTAAAAATGGTTTTTTTTAGAAAAGAATGACTAAACATTTTCAGGGCGGCTGAGATGAAAGAAAGAAATATATTTCACCCTAAATAGGGTCTAAAATCGCCACTGTATCTAACGTTATGGATTTATTTTAGCTTTGTGTAATGGAGCTGGTTCTTCTGGGTTTCGAACCGAGGGATCTCGACTTGACAAGAGAGCGGTTAGCCCGCCGAGCTAAAGACTCAAGTCCCTATCTCTGGGAACTAATTACACTCTTATTATCCACGTCACTCTCTGTAGCGGACACTCACGTACCAGAGCACACCCGCTACATTTGCAATAAATGCATTACAAGTTATTTACAGCTGTTCCATGCATTCGTTGATCTCTCGGCTCGTACTGTATTTTATGTAAACATCCTGTCTCATAATCCTTCCTTTTTACGGGAGCATATGCATTACATTTTCAAATGTAAAATGTATACATTTTAAGCATTTAGCAGACGCTCTTAACCAGAGCGACTTACAAGATGTGCATTAATACATGGTAGGAACAATCATTGTTCACGCAAGAGATCAGTGCAGTACTACAGAGATAGACATCATTGTTGCCAGCTGCACACCATACCTGTAACACCGGGAAGGAAAAGGTTAGTAAATTAGCCTATTATAAAAAACATTAGAGCAGGGGTGTCCAAACTTTTTCCACTGAGGGCCACATACAGAAAAATATACGACAGGCTGGGCCACTACTAGAGTTAACATTAACAAAATCAGTCAAATGTAGGTAAATTATGCCTGATAATTCAATATTCTTAAATAAAAAAGAAAACAGACAACATCACGACTTTTTATTAATGAATTTTAATATATTTTGTTGCAAATGGATTAACGGCACATTCTCAAAATATCAGTCTCTGTTTCTTCTTAAACAGAGCCAAACCCCCCTTCACTGCCCTATATAAAGAGATAGGGGGCATGTTAATTTAAGTGAATAAACTGTTGGTATTATTCACTTTTCAACTAAATTTTGTTTTAAAATCAACTTTTATTATAATTGATGAGTATTCAAGCTTTTCGACATAAAAGAGTAATTCTTTTTAGTAATGCATTTTAACAGCGTCACCTCCACTCTCTCGCACCTTGGCCATTCATTGAAGCCATTCCTTTGCGCTCTCCTGTCATAGCCGGAGCCCCATCCGTTGTAATTCCACACAGCTTGTCCCATTGAAGTTTCATCTTGTCGATTGCATCTGACACAGCTTCAAAAATGTCTTTACCTGTTGTTGTGCCCTTTAGACTCGTGAGATCAAGCAGCTCCAACGTTATGCAAAACTCCTCGCAGAAAAATTAAACAGCTGTGTGGTGTCTGTGCTCTCGTCACATGCAATCGAGTAAAAATCAAAAGCACAAGCTTTATGTGACACTTGGTGATTTAAGTTAGCAGACAAGTCTTCGATTCGGCGCACAACTGTGTTTCTGGACATGCTCACGTTGTTGATTTCTTGCATCTTTTCCGGGCACGTTATTTCTGTGACTTTAGTGAGGCACTGTTTAATGAAGTCACCATCTGAAAAAGGTTTCCCGTGTCTTGCAATAAGTTGAGCTACCTCATAGCTGGCTATGGTAGCATTCTCTTGTATTTTGTTAGCACGGAAAAAATACTCTTGTTGAGTTCGCAGGCTAGCTGCCATTTGTTTAGCTTTCTCTGCCCGCTCAGCACCGGTGTAGGACCTGTAGGTCTGATGTTTTGTTTCGTAGTGCCTACGTATATTGTACTCTTTCATCACTGCAACAGTATCATTGCAAATCAAACAGACACACTTCCCTTGACTTCTATAAAGAAATATTCATTTTCCCACCGTGTCTGATATTTTCTGCACTCACTTTCTATCGTGCGTTTCTTTGATTCCGCCATTTTTGGTCATCTCTTGCAACATTTTTATTGATTAATTTGGAGGGAGAGGCTGCTGTATTAATGAGTCTTCAATGAATACGGGTGGCTCCACTAGTGGTGAAACTAAGAATTACAACTCAGTCAAGTGCAAGTTTCATGCGCGGGCGATATTCCATTATATTTTTATAATTTGCTGCGGGCCAATTAAAAATGGACCGCGGGCCGCAGTTGGCCCGCGGGCCGTAGTTTGGACACCCCTGCATTAGAGGAAGTTTTAAACAAGTATACATATTGCAAAAAGCAGTATTAAACATGTAGGCAGTGGTGATGACAATTTGGCGAGATGTACAGAATTCAGTGCTAGTGGAGTCCGAAAAGGTGGGCTTAATTGAGCAACTTTATTTTTCTCTCCATTCTCCGTGTAACGTAACCTCATTGAAGTAATGCTGTGCGACGCATGCGCGACTCAAGCGGGGGCGTGCGCGTCTTCTGGCGTTCGCGCTCGTGCTCTGCGTTGCGCGCAGGAAGGGTAACCATGGTTTTCGTTACCAGGAAGCCACAGTGTGACAGGGACTCCGGAGTGACAGCGCCTCGGCAAAGAAGGCGGGTTCTGTCTTCTGCACGTTGAGTTCGGTTAGCAGAACGAGGGGGCATAAATGGAAACTGACAAAGGGTACATTTCACACGGACACTAGGAAATATTTTTTCACACAGGGAGTGATCAATGCGTGGAATAGCTTGCCTGGACATGTAGTGGAGGCTGAGACACTAGGGGTATTCAAGGCCAGGCTCGATCCGGTGTTAGACACTCTAGCCTTTGGATAAACTAAGCATGTGCGCAGATTAGTGGTAGGAATGGACGAGCAGTGTTGGGCTGAATGGCCTGTTCTCGTCTTCCCCTTATGTTATGTTATGTTATGTTATGTTATGTTATGTTATGTACACCGCCGCAGTCTGGCTACGAAACGTCAAACGGAAACCTGCGTGCAATAGGCGGCCCAGGTACGATATAGTGCATAGCGCGCGGTCACTCCTTCGCTTTTAGATTTGTATTTTTGTCACTCTACAGGAGGTCTGAACAGCCTAATTTCGGTCAGGTTGAGCAACCTCCAACCACACTGACATCACTGAGTCGGGCTCGGCCGAGGTGTCCCTGCCACAAAGGCACAGTAGGGGCCAACCTCTCCTCTTAATTATCGAATTTCCACAATCATTTACTGACACGTTTTATGACATTTTTACATTTACAGCCCTTCGCTGGGAGGAAGAGCAGCTCTGTCTTCCCCAGGTTCAGCTTCAGGTGGTGGGTGGACATCCATGCGGAGATGTCAGCCAGGCATGCAGAGATCCGTGCCGGGACCTTGGTATCAGATGGAGAGAAGGAGAGAAACAGTTGAGTGTCATCAGCATAACAGTGATAGGAAAAACCACAAGGATAAAACTACTTTATCACAAGATAACTAGCCTTAATACGAGGTGTAGGCGAGACTAGTCTCCAATATTTCTGTTGATTATGGGATCGCTGTGTGTCATTCTCAACATATAATTGGCCCGATAGAGTTGACAACAGAAGGGCTGCAACCGAGATTTCAATAACTAAACTGGTAGCAGCTCTCCCAGATGCCACAGAACACATTTTGTTCCCCAATGTAACAGCTTGTAAAATAAAATCTAATCAGTTGAAGTCATCCGCAAACTTGAGGAGCTTAACAGAGGGGACCTTGGAGGTGCAGTCATTTGTGTAGAGAGTAGAGCAGGGGAGAGAGCACACAGCCTGTGGTGCCCCAGTGCTGAGGGACATGGTGTCGATGTGTGCTTGCCCAGCCTCACTTGCTGTTTCCTGTCCGTCAGGAAAATCACATAGGGCACATTCGCATATTTTACATTTTCTCCTCCCATGTTTTGGTGGTCCTACATTTGGATCTCCTAGAAAATACATCTGTGTTAAAGACAAAATGTATGTATTTAGCATTTAACAAAAACATTCATCATGTATTTTGCCATTTTGAATAATATATTTGTTTGTTTATGCATACAGTTCTGTATCTAGGGCTAATACAATGATATTTTTCAAAATTCCTCATATTATGTTGCATCTATCTGTTGGGCCAAACCAAACATTGTCTAGACCATTTTGGACATCCCTGTTATAGACTGCAGGGAAACAGAAATGTTTTTTATTGGCAAAGGTGGGCAGCCAGTGACAGAATGGTGGAACCTCACTCTGCGCTGTGCTGTTGTTTAGGGCGATGGGGGCCATCTGGGCTGGTTTCCTGTCAGCATATAAAAGTAAGCCTGCTCTGCTCTGCTCCATGTGGTTTCCTGGCCACTCTCACCCCTCCCCCAAAGTGCTAACAGTGATCGTTCAACTTAACAAACCAAACAAATATAAGTCAAACTTGCAAATGTAAAAATGCAATCTATGTGTAAAAACACGCTTTTTAGATTTTTACCCTCAGTTAAAGGGTTAATGGCTGTGACATAGTTTTCAGATAGCAAAGAGTACACACACTATAGCCTCAAACTCCACCTCCTTAAACAAACACTTTCACTTTCACGTCCACAGCCTCTGAATAACGTGGCACAGACACCATTTTGTGGGGTGGATTGAGAACTTCTAAACACTGCGATTCCTCGGAACAGAAGGGTGAAACAGGTATGTTGAGAAGACACATGATGTCTATTTTCTCCCTCACACACACACACACACACACACACACTCTAAGCAGTAACATACAGCTACACAGTGGTAGTTATACTAATTTAGCGAATTGGCACAGTGGACTTTTAGAACAAAACACATCTGGACACTTATGATGCGAAAGTGTTGATGTTATATCTGTGTGGAATTCACAAAGGTTCCCTTTGCCTTGAAACAGGGGTACACTACAGTAAACAGCCTGGGTGCTCTACTGCCAAAAAGGACTCGTGACTTTGTCCCGTAGTCCCAGGAGTGGGTAGGAAAGGCAGAGGCACCCCAGATATAAAACATGAAAATACATCACCTCATGTTTCAGAACATGGGCATGGTATGGGATGGATATGAACTAAAGGAATAATTGAAACTGCGTGTTTTAAACAAGTCATAAAAAGCTGTTGCCACGGGTGCGTAAATGCCCCAAAATACTACATGCAGTTTAGAAAGGGGAAATGACTCTCACACCGCTTAACACAAGAGGGGAACATCAACAAGAACAGATCCAGAGAAATATACAAGTTTCTATTGTTCAGACATCGTGCTAAAGTGCGCCAGGGCTAGGGGATTAAAGAAAACCTCAAGCAGTCACGTGTGTCCCTCTTCAGCTAAGCACGGAAGGAAGTTGTACGTGACTGAAATGTCTGCTTGCTTTTCTCTTTCTCTCTCACACACACCCACTCACATACACACACACACACACACAGTCACATACATACATGCACAGTCACACACACACACACACACACCACACACAGTATATAGTATTAAATGTATGACATTACATTATTGTTGCTTCATTACTATTTGAAAATGTCAGCTAATGTACGATAATACATCTCGAATTGACTGTTTACAGACCACAATGGTTTGTTACAGCATATGGTGACCATGCGATTTGGTACAGTGTAATATTTATATGCAAATAACTAATAAATGTTTTGAAATATGATACTGATTGACAGAAAATATCTATTTAATCTGATTTGATTCATTAAACATGTTTTTAGCTTTTAAAAAATTATTAAGAAGGAGTTTTCATGAATGTAAATATCTGTAATTTAGCAATTGCCACAATGGGGAAGATATATAAAAAAAAAGTTAAATCCTGTCCTGAAATTGGAGATAGAATGATGAAAGATTAATATTTTCATGAATTTACAGTCATTTTGTTCTGTGGTTTGTTGGAATGGATGATTATTATGTTGTTATGACAGAGAGAAGGGCATTGGGCATGGAGGGTTCTGGAGTGGCAGACATGGAGACTGGGCGTGTATCCTCCCATCACAGTGAGTTCTTTGTTTCTGTCGATCAAACAATTTTTTTTACATTTCATATAACCCCTTGTATACAATTCCCACAAAACTGGAAATACAATGACTAATAATTATATTTGCAAATACTGTATTTTGTATTTATTCTTCATTGAGCAGCCTGTAAATATGAACAAATAAAATGTAAGTATTACAGATATGTGTTCTTTTATGGATTGTACTGGAAAAGATACATAATGTCTCAATGATATGAGTAATGAGTAAAACAGTTTTTTCCTGTTACCTGAAGAGATTCGATTGAGTGGCCAAGGAAAAAGCCAGCAACAATATGTGTATCTGTGAAATATCTTTTGAGATGATTTGATTCAATATGCTTATAGGCTTAAGCATTGTTGGTAAATATTGTATACAATAAAACCAAATTAGACTTATGCAGTAATCTATTCTTCACTTAAATTCATATACTGTAGCCTGATAGAAAGTGCATCCTCACCATTTGCTTCTTCTTGTAACCCTTCAGTATTGTGTTTGATATGCCTTCAATCAATTAATAATGTTTAATTAGGTCTATAAACTCCTATGTACATACATGACTTTGATGATTAGATGTTTCAAAGTTCAGCATTGTATAATCAAAATAAAGTTCTCACTGTAACGTACTATAGTAACGAATATAGTCTCATATTAAATAAATAAATGAATGCTGTGCTATTGCTGTTAAACAATTAGGAAAACACTGTTGGTGACTTATGTACAGGGATGATCAAAATCTCAAATTATTATCATGGGGTTGTTTCCGGGTGCCCAAAGGGACAGGACAGCCAGTTAGCCAGAGAAACATAATTCACCATCTCAACCATAAATGCACTCACCTATCTGGCTGAAATTCAGTTGTATATGAGTAGTTTAGAGTGGCCAATTAATAGCAGGGGCGATTCTAGGATTTGACCTTTAGGTGGGCTCAGCCCACAATGACAATGTGAGATGTACACATGTAAAGCACAATGGTGGTCGCGCTCAAAATTGAAATACCACTCTCTCTCTCTCTCTCTCTCTCTCTATCTGTGGTATTTTTAAAAATAGATATTAAGTAAAAATGTTTTTTTTTGAAAAGAATGACTAAACATTTTCAGGGCGGCTGAGATGAAAGAAAGAAATATATTTCACCCTAAATAGGGTCTAAAATCGCCACTGTATCTAACGTTATGGATTTATTTTAGCTTTGTGTAATGGAGCTGGTTCTTCCGGGTTTCGAACCTAGGGATCTCGACTTGACAAGATAGCGGTTAGCCCGCCGAGCTAAAGACTCAAGCCCTCTGGGAACTAATTACACTCTTATTATCCACGTCACTTTCTCTAGCGGACACTCACGTACCAGAGCACACCCGCTACATTTGCAATAAATGCATTACAAGTTATTTACAGCTGTTCCATGCATTCGTTGATCTCTCGGCTCGTACTGTATTTTATGTAAACATCCTGTCTCAGAATCCTTCCTTTTTACGGGAGCATATGCATTACATTTTCAAATGTAAAATGTATACATTTTAAGCATTTAGCAGACGCTCTTAACCAGAGCGACTTACAAGATGTGCATTAATACATGGTAGGAACAATCATTGTTCACGCAAGAGATCAGTGCAGTACTACAGAGATAGACATCATTGTTGCCAGCTGCACACCATACCTGTAACACCGGGAAGGAAAAGGTTAGTAAATTAGCCTATTATAAAAAACATTAGAGGAAGTTTTAAACAAGTATACATATTGCAAAAAGCAGTATTAAACATGTAGGCAGTGGTGATGACAATTTGGCGAGATGTACAGAATTCAGTGCTAGTGGAGTCCGAAAAGGTGGGCTTAATTGAGCAACTTTATTTTTCTCTCCATTCTCCGTGTAACCTCAGTGAAGTAATGCTGTGCGACGCATGCGCGACTCAAGCGGGGGCGTGCGCGTCTTCTGGCGTTCGCGCTCGTGCTCTGCGTTGCGCGCAGGAAGGGTAACCGTGGTTTTCGTTACCAGGAAGCCACAGTGTCCAAAGCGCTGCGGAGCTCCAGAGTGACAGCGCCTCGGCAAAGAGGGCGGGTTCTGTCTTCTGCACGTTGAGTTCGGTTAGCAGAACGAGGGGGCATAAATGGAAACTGACAAAGGGTACATTTCACACGGACACTAGGAAATATTTTTTCACACAGGGAGTGATCAATGCGTGGAATAGCTTGCCTGGACACGTAGTGGAGGCTGAGACACTAGGGGTATTCAAGGCCAGGCTCGATCCGGTGTTAGACACTCTAGCCTTTGGATAAACTAAGCATGTGCGCAGATTAGTGGTAGGAATGGACGAGCAGTGTTGGGCTGAATGGCCTGTTCTCGTCTTCCCCTTATGTTATGTTATGTTATGTTATGTTATGTTATGTACACCGCCGCAGTCTGGCTACGAAACGTCAAACGGAAACCTGCGTGCAATAGGCGGCCCAGGTACGATATAGCGCATAGCGCGCGGTCACTCCTTCGCTTTTAGATTTGTATTTTTGTCACTCTACAGGAGGTCTGAACAGCCTAATTTCGGTCAGGTTGAGCAACCTCCAACCACACTGACGTCACTGAGTCGGGCTCGGCCGAGGTGTCCCTGCCACAGGGGCGCAGTAGGGCCAACCTCTCCTCTTAATGATCGAATTGCCACAATAATTTACTGACACGTTTTATGACATTTTTACATTTACATTTTAAGCATTTAGCAGACGCTCTTACCCAGAGCGACTTGCAAGATGTGCATTAATACATGGTAGGAACAATCATAGTTCACCCAAGAGATCAGTGCAGTAATACAGCGATAGACATCACAGCTGCGTGCCATACTTGTAACACTGGGAAGGAAAAGGTTATTAAATTTTTTTAAATATTATTTTTTGAGGAGAAAGCAAGGATACATGTTCAAAAAGTATTGAACGACTGGGCAGTGGTGATGACAATAGGCTAGATGTACAGATTTCAGTGGTAGTGGAGTCTGAAAAGGTGGGTTTTGAGTCTCTTGCGGAAGATGGCCAGTGATTCCGCGGTCCTGACCGGGGGCGGAAGGTCGTTCCATCAGCAAGGGGTCAGGACAGAGAAGAGGCGAGACCGCGAGGAGCAGCTGCCGGGCGCCTGGAGGGATGGGGCAGTCAGTTTACCAGAGGAGGCGGAGCGGAGGGGTCTGGCTGGGGTGTAGGGAGTGATGAGTGTCTGGAGGTAAGGGGGAGCAGTACCTCTGGCCGCTTGAAAAGCAAGCACCAGTGATTTGAATCTGATGCGTGCTGCGATGGGGAGCCAGTGCAGAGAGGAGAGTAGAGGGGTGACGTGGGTGAACTTCGGCTGGTTGAACACCAGACGAGCGGCAGCGTTCTGGACTAGTTGCAGTGACTTGATGGCACAGGCCGAAAGGCCTGCCAGCAAGGAATTGCAGTAGTCCAGACGTGAGATCACCAGGGCCTGGACCAGGAGTTGAGTGGCCTCTTGGGTGAGGAACGGTCGGATCCTCCGGATGTTGTGGAGGGAGAAACGGCAGGTCCGAGTGATCGCTGCAATATGGCTCGAGAAGCACAGCTGGTTGTCCAGGGTTACCCCAAGACTCCTGGCAGACTGGGACGAAGACACTATGGAGGCTTCCACGGTGATTGACGCATCAATCATTGGGGAGCCCTTCGCTGGGAGGAAGAGCAGCTCTGTCTTCCCCAGGTTCAGCTTCAGGTGGTGGGTGGACATCCATGCGGAGATGTCAGCCAGGCATGCAGAGATCCGTGCCGGGACCTTGGTATCAGATGGAGAGAAGGAGAGAAACAGTTGAGTGTCATCAGCATAACAGTGATAGGAAAAACCACAAGGATAAAACTACTTTATCACAAGATAACTAGCCTTAATACGAGGTGTAGGCGAGACTAGTCTCCAATATTTCTGTTGATTATGGGATCGCTGTGTGTCATTCTCGACATATAATTGGCCCGATAACGTTGACAACAGAAGGGCTGCAACCGATATTTCAATAACTAAACTGGTAGCAGCTCTCCCAGATGCCACAGAACACATTTTGTTCCCCAATGTAACAGCTTGTAAGATAAAATAAAAACAACATCAGAAAAACACCAACTTGGACTGCTTCAGTTTGCCTCGCACGTTTTGCTGTGCCATGTTTGATTTGAACATCACTGAGTTCTTTTTGGTTTTGGGTTCTAAAGGTGCGTCCATCCTGTGTCAGCTGGGCTCACACAACAGCACCCACCTGCAAGAAAAGAGAAATGCCCCCTAATACCAGCAAGCTTGCAGAAATGCCCCTTAATACCAGCAAGCTTGGAGAAATGCCCCTTAATACCAGCAAGCTTGCAGAAATGCCCCTTAATACCAGCAAGCTTGGAGAAATGCACCTTAATACCAGCAAGCTTGGAGAAATGCTATGTTTTGTCTCTCTTAAAGCACTTGGATGACAGCTAGCTTGCCCTTTTTACATTCGCCCCATAGGAATGAATGGAAGCTAAATCGCGTTTTGTTCAACGATGTCTTAAACATATTTACAGGCCGTGTTGGACAATGTCAGTGGCCTGGTTTATGAGAAGGGACAAAAGGGCACCTAGCTAGCTAAGATCTGTCACGTTTAAACCACCAGGGAGACCGCTACATAAGAGTTTTGACAGCACAAAAAAGTTCATGTTTAAAACGGAAATGCGGTGCAGTGCTTGAATTAGTCCACAAGAGGGAGATATGTGCATATTTTCTGAGCACCGATCCTATTTAATCTTCAGGGCTGAAACAGAAAAAAATTCAAACTAAATAACTCTATTGATACCCAAGAGGCCATTCCTCAGGCAGGCATGGATCATACAGACAGGACCTATGAAGACAGCACAAGGCAAACAGAAAGTGGCTTGACTGTTGAGAAGTGTTGAAAAACATTTCAATAATGAAATACATACACGTGAATTATAGATCAAAATAAATGATCCTTTATTTTTATATTAAAACTTTGTTAGTCTTATCGTCATTGTCCTTACGCACGCACACACACACACACACACACACACACACACACAAAGGCCTCCAGAGCCAGGCCAAGCCTCTGGAAATCTGTCTGATATCCAGGGCCTTGCTATGATCCCCCAACAATGTGTCAGGCCTGGCATCATAGGACATAGCCACTGGAAGTCTGTCTGACATCCAGCGCCTAGCTGAGAGCACACAGCCTGCCACAGAGCCACTCACACCCCTACACACTCCAGACCTGTGTCTGACATCCAGCGCCTAGCTGAGAGCACACAGCCTGCCACAGAGCCACTCACACCCCTGCACACACTCCAGACCTGTGTCTGACATCCAGGGCCTAGCTGAGAGCACACAGCCTGCCACAGAGCCACTCACACCCCTGCACACGCACACACACAGTCACATACATTTACATTAATAAAAATGAGTTTTTATGAATGTAAATATCTGTAAGTTAGCAATTTCCACAATGGTGAAGATATATATATAAAATAAAAAAAGTTAAATTCTGTCCTGAAATTGAAGATGTAATGAAACATGAAAATGAAAATGTTCATGAATTTACAGTCATTTTTTTCATTGGTTTGATTTGGAGGGAAAAAGTGCAGAAAAAGACCATGAAGATATATTTAGAATCGCTGGGGTTGAACAGCAGCCTTTCGGTGCACGGGAGGAACATTCTCCCTAATGCATTCTCCCAGCCTCAATTTCAAAATTCTTCTCCACACCTTCAAAACCATCACTGGAAACAGCCCCATCTACCTTCAAAATCTTCTCACTCCCCAGATAACTACCCGAGCCCTCAGATCCAGCTCTTTCACCTCCACCCTCCTCACTGTCCCCAGAACCCACCTCCACACCATGGGGGACCGGGCTTTCTGTTCCCTGGCACCACGCCTTTGGAATCAGCTCCCATATCACATCAGGACTTCCAGCTCTCTCACCACTTTCAAGACACAACTTAAGACCCACCTTTTCATCTCTGCTTTTCCAAACCACTAAACTTTAAATTGCACAAAACCACACAATGAACACCCATACCAGCTTTTCAGCCCCTCTTTTTAGGAAAAATAAATTATGTGTATCGTTTATTTTATTATGTGTAAAGGACAATTAGATGTATGTATTTGTATAGCTCTTTTTGTTGTTTTTAAATGGTATCTGTTGTAGAGCACCTTGAGATTTTTCTGTATTTTAAAGTGTGCTATATAAATAAAATGCATTATTATTATTATAATCAAATCAAATCAAATCAAATCAAGTTTATTTGTATAGCGCTTTTCACAATAGAATTGTCACAAAACGCTTAACAGAGGGGGAACCCAGGCCTAGACCCCCAAAAGCAAGCCTAACGGCAACAGTGGCAAGGAAAAACTCCCTAGGTAGGGAGAAACCTTGGGAGGAACCAGACTAAAAAGTGGGGGAGCCCATCCTCTTCTGGCCGGCACAGGGTATGTCCAAAAAAAGACCATGTCATGGTCAGTCCAAGGTGACTCAGGGCTGAAAGACTTTGCCCCTCCTGAGTTAGGTAGTCGGGGGGCTAAACCACACGGAGAGGGTCCAGATCCAGGAACTGGGGTTGGCGTGGGGGTGAGGGTTGATGGGGGCAGCTCACATTTCTCGCAGGATCTAGGGCTCGGGGGCAGGTGCCCCTGAGTCAGAGGCCGAGGCAGAGAAGAGAACATGTAGTCAGAACAAAAAAAGCAGTGCTATAGCCAGTAGCATAGAGCAGGGGAGCACAAGCATAGGAAATATACAGATAGCCCCAACAGGTGTAAGCTATGGCAGCATACCTATTAGGAGAGGGACAGAGAAAACACACAGCCATGAGAGAGTTCCAAACAATCCACACCTGATCAAGGATAACCAGCATAACAGTGGTGGTAACACATTGAGGAGGTGACAGTATGGAAAGTTTCTCACTCCATAAGACACTAGGGCAGGGCCTTCTCCATCTCTCCACCTAGACTATGTTTGGCAGTAGGCTAGGCTGAAAAGATATGTTTTTAATCTACACTTAAAAATTGAAACTGTGTCTGAATCCCTAACATGCCTTGGTAAACTGTTCCACAACAGAGGAGCTCTAAAGAGAAGGCTCTACCACCAGCTGTGCTTTTCAAAATTCTAGGGAGTAATAGATGGCCGGCTTCTTGTGAACGAAGCAGTCGTGTCGGCTTATAGGGGGCAATCATTTTGGTCAGATATAAAGGTGCAAGTCCGTTTACTGCTTTAAAAGTTAGCAACAGTACTTTATAATCAGCCCAATATTTAATAGGAAGCCAATGTAGTGATGCTAACACTGGAGTAATGTGCTCATACTTTTTGGATCTGGTCAAAATACGTGCCGCTGTATTCTGTACTAGTTGAAGACTCTTTAGAGAGCTACTAGGGGAGCCGGATAATAAGGCATTACAATAGTCTAGCCTCGATGCGACAAAAGCATGCATTAAGGTTTTAGCATCCTCTAATGACAGAATGTGCAGAATTTTAGCTATGTTTCTTAGGTGAAAGAAAGCTACTCTGGAAGTGTTTTTAATATGAGTGTCAAATGTAAGGTCCTGATCAATAATAAAACCAAGGTTCTTAACCATAAGACTTGATGTAACTATGCAATCACCTGCATTTAACTGCAGATTCAACTTGTTCCTTAATTTTTTGGGGCCCAAAACCATCATCTGTTTTATCTGAATTTAAAAGCAGGAAATTTACTGTCATCCAGTTCTTTATATCAGAGATGCAGGCCTCTAATTGAGTGAGTTTAAGTGTTTCACCTGGTTACATTGATATGTACAGCTGTGTATCATCTGCATAGCAATGGAAATTCACACCATGTTTACGAATAACATTACCCAGTGGTAGCAAGTATTATGAGAACAGTAATGGTCCCAGCACTGAGCCTTGTGGAATACCATATTTAACCTGAGAGTAGTCAGAGAACTCTTGATCTAATCGCACAAATTGAAACCGGTCTAATAAGTATGATTTAAACCATGAGAGTGCCCGTCCACGCAAACCAACCAGGTTTTCTAGCCTATGAAGGAGAATCTGGTGGTCAATAGTGTCAAAAGCAGCACTTATGTCAAGGAGCACTAGAATAGAAACACAACCAGTGTCCAATGCTAACAGTAAGTCATTTACAACTTTAATAAGTGCTGTCTCAGTGCTATGGTTTTGTCTAAAACCTGATTGTAGTGAAACCTGATAATGTCTGGCTGCTCGCCTGGTGTTCAACCAGCCGAAGTTCACCCACGTCACCCCTCTACTCTCCTCTCTGCATTGGCTCCCCATCGCAGCACGCATCAGATTCAAGTCACTGGTGCTGGCTTTTCAAGCAGCTAGAGGTACTGCTCCCCCGTACCTCCAGTCACTCATCACGCCCTACACCCGTCCAGACCCCTCCGCTCCGCCTCCGCTGGCAGACTGACTGCCCCATCCCTCCGGGCGCCTGGCAGCCGCTCCTCGCGGTCTCGCCTCTTCTCTGTCCTGGTCCCTCGTTGGTGGAACGACCTCCCCAATCGGTCAGGACTGCGGAATCACTTCCAATCTTCCGCAAGAGACTCAAAACCCACCTCTTCAGACTCCACTACCCCTGATCTCTGTCCATCTAGCTAAATTGTCTTCACCACTGTCTACTTGTTCAACACTATACTCTTTATTTAAAAAAAAAAAAAAAAAAAAAAAAAATGTACATTTTGTAAACATTGTAAAATACCTTTTCCTTCCCGGTGTTACAGGTATGGTACGCAGATGCCTGCAATGATGTCTATTGCTGTATTCCTGCACTGATCTCGTGCGCTAACTGTGATTGTTCCTACCATGTATTGATGCACATCTTGTAAGTCGCTCTGGATAAGAGCGTCTGCTAAATGCTTAAAATGTAAAATGTAAAATGATGTCACCTCTCATTGCAAATGAGCAGTGTCATTCCCTGTGTGGAGAATTTCACATTCTCACCTCTAGGTGTCAGTACTGAGCGCCCGGTTGTAGAAGCATCAGAGCAAAGTGTACTTTTATTCCTAGATCTATTGCTGCATTAAACACTGATGTGCATTTTATCCTTTATTATTATATATATGCATGATGTCATGAGAATCCTGTATTTAAATTGCAGGAAATAACTTTCATTGTGTTTTAAATACAGTATTGAGAATTATTTTATCTTTTAATATTTAATATTTATTTTATGTGTCTGTTGTTGTATCCTCTGTATTCCCTTTATGTCTATTTGAATTTGGCTGCAACCAAATTGCCCCTTGGGTACAATAATCTATTGAATGGAATGATTATAATGTTTGATTATTATGTTATTATGACAGAGAGAAGGGCATTGGGCGTGGAAGGTTCTGGAGTGGCAGACATGGAGACTGGGCGTGTATCCTCCCATCACAGTGATAAATATGAACAAATAAAATGTAAGTATTACAGATATGTGTTCTTTCATGGGTTGTACTGGAAAAGATATACATAGTGTCTCCATGAAAGTTTGGTAAAACAGTTTTTTCCTATCTGAGGAGATTCGATCGAGTGGCCAAAGGAAAAGCCAGAAACAATATGTGTATCAGTGAAATATTTTTAGAGATGGTTTGATTCAAAATGCTTATAGGCTTAAGCATTGTTGGTAAATATTGTATACAGTAAAACCAAATTAGACTTATGCGACAATCTATTCTTCACTTACATTTTTAGACTGTATCGCCTGATAGAAAGTGCATCCTCACCATTTGCTTCTTCTTGTAACCCTTCAGTATTGTGTTTGATATGCCTTTAATCAATTAATAATGTTTAATTAGGTCTATAAACTCCTATGTACATACATGACTTTGATGATTAAATGTTTCAAAGTTCAGCATTGTATAATCAAAATAAAGTCCTCACTGTAACGTACTATAGTAACGAATATAGTCGTCTCATATTAAATAAATAAATGAATGCTGTGCTATTGCTGTTAAACAATTAGGAAAACACTGTTGGTGACTTATGTACAGGGATGATCAAAATCTCAAATTATTATAATGGGGTTGTTTCCGGGTGCCCAAAGGGACGGGACAGCCAGTTAGCCAGAGAAACATAATTCACCATCTCAACCATAAATGCACTCACCTATCTGGCTGAAATTCAGTTGTATATGAATAGTTTAGAGTGGCCAATTAATAGCAGGGGCGATTCTAGGATTTGACCTTTAGGGGGGCTCAGCCCCCAATGACAATGTGAGATGTACACATGCAAAGCACAAGCCTACATTTTAAATTAATTCACTGTTACATTCGCAAACAAAAGTCTGGGAAGGGGAGGGCCTGGAGTACAGGACGTTGCTGATTGGATATTAAAGATGACAGGAGAGTATGTCTTTATGTGGGGGCGTGTCCCCCTATGTGGGGGCGTGTCTCTGTCTGTGGGGGCATGTCTCTATGAGGGGGGCATGTCTCCCTATGTGGGGGCATGTCTCCCTATGTGGGGGCGTGTCTCTCTGTGGGGGGAGGGCGTGTTTCTATGTGGAGGTCAAGCCCTAACCTTGACATCCGGTTTGCCTTGGGAGCCCACAATTAAGCCCCAACCCCACTGATTACACCAAGCCTGAGCACTGACTACACCCATCCGCACTAAAGCGGGAACTGGACAACTGGTCACCCGCACCAACATTTTTTTTTCCGAAAATGATGAGAAGAATTACTTAGTTTGACAGACTATATACAACATCCCATTTGTGTCCAGTGTAAGGAGTTAACCAGGACTTCACTACTAATCCACACCACTCCACACTTACAGAGAGCAGTTCATCCTAGAGCTGAGTGTCTGTTAACACTCCTGATGAGGAATATATTGTGTTCTTTCTCTCTGACAGGGGAGGAACACCGTCTCTCAGAGCTGAGGATTGTGCTGCTGGGGGGGGAGAGTGAGTGGGAAGAGTTCAGCAGGAAACACCATCCTGGGCAGAGAGGAGTTTGAGTCTGGAATAAGAACTGCACAGTGTGTGAAGAGACAGGGTGAAGTAGCTGGGAGGCAGGTCACTGTGGTCGACACACCAGGCTGGTTGAAACTGTCTGTGAAGGACACTCGAGAGCTGGATAAACAGGAGATTGTGCGCAGTGTGTCTCTCTGTGTCCCCCAGGACCCTACGCTCTCTTCCTGGTCATTGATGGAGCTCATCATTCACAGAGTCAGACAGGAGACCAGTGGAGGAACACCTGGAGCTTCTCAGTGAGAGAGTCTGGAGACACACTATAGTGCTGTTCACCAGCGGAGACTGGCTGGGAGACACAACCATTGAGCAGCACATTGAGACTGAAGGGAAGGCCCTCCAGTGGCTTGTAGAGAAATGTGGGAACAGGTATCATGTTCTCAACAATGAGAACAGGGGTGATGGCACTCAGGTCACAGAGCTGCTGGAGAAGATAGAGGAGATGGTGGCAGGACACGGTGGCTGTCACTATGAAATGGAGAGAATGCTCTTACAGGAGGTGGAAGAGAAGAGGAGGACAGTGGAAGAAAGAGTGGAACAGAGGATGACGAAGGTGCAGAAACAGAGGAAAGCTCTCAGAGCGCTGTTTGAAGGTTAGTTCTTTAATGGATTGGAGCTCTGAGTGTGAGAGCAGGCTGGACTCTCTCTGTTACAGAGGGATGAACAGCTCACCCACTCACTGTGAACTGGGGAGACAGAGAGAACAGCTGGGGGTCACTGCACTAGTGGGGTGTCTCAACAACTCAATGAAAATGAAACTACAGTAAGATTTGGAATTCATAACCATTCATTGAAAATTATACCTCAATATGTAAACATTTCATAAAATAATAATTCACTCTCAACTTTAAATGCCCTCAACGATCTGGCTGAAATGTAATTGTATATGAGTAGTTTAGAGTGGCCAATGAATAGATCACACTATGGCTGTAAAATACTTAATTAATTAAACTCCCATATAAATAAAGCTCAAGGAGAGACACAGTAAACAGACAAATATCTAAATAGCAAACTTCCTCCTAGACTATTATGTGATTATCATTAAATATCTGGTTCTTTGTCTTACACTTTACTATATTTATTAAACTGGATATGGTAAAACGCTGATTGACATGTAATCTCAAACTGGAGTACCGTCTCTCTGCAGACTATGTACAACATCCCATTTGTGTCCACTGTAAGGAGAAATACAGTAACTCATACTTATATTTGCAAATACTGTATTTGGTATGTATTCTTCATTGAGCAGCCTGTTTTACACTGTCAGGCTGTCTATACACTAGCTCTGTGAAGCTGGCCACAATTGGAGACTTCTGCTTGGTGTCTTTCAAAATACAAGCGCATGTTACTCAGGATCAAAATACAATGTTTTTTATAGTTATAACAATAGAATGTTTCACTCAAATTATTTTTATAGACAAAAATATGAAATAATGTTAAGAAGCAGCTGTAGAAATAATTAGAAAATATACTTAGATAGTAAATATAAGCAAATAAAAATGTAAGTATTACAGATATGTGCACATTTGTTCAATCTTGTATGGGTTGTACTGGAAAAGATACACATAGTGTCTCCATGAAAGTTGGGTAAAACAGTTTTTTCCTGTTACCTGAAGAGATTTGATCGAGTGGCCAAGGAAAAAGCCAGCAACAAATATGTATCAGTGAAATATTTTTAGAGACGGTTTGTTTCAAAATGCTTATAAGCTTAAGCTTTGTTGATAAATATTGTATACAGTAAAACCAAATTAGACTTATGCGACAATCTATTCTTCACTTACATTTTTGGACTGTATCGCCTGATATAAAGTGCATCCTCACCATTTGCTTCTTCTTGTAACCCTTCAGTATTGTGTTTGATATGCCTTTAATCAATTAATAATGTTTAATTAGGTCTATAAACTCCTATGTACATACATGACTTTGATGATTAAATGTTTCAAAGTTCAGCATTGTATAATCAAAATAAAGTCCTCACTGTAACGTACTATAGTAACGAATATAGTCGTCTCATATTAAATAAATAAATGAATGCTGTGCTATTGCTGTTAAACAATTAGGAAAACACTGTTGGTGACTTATGTACAGGGATGATCAAAATCTCAAATTATTATAATGGGGTTGTTTCCGGGTGCCCAAAGGGACGGGACAGCCAGTTAGCCAGAGAAACATAATTCACCATCTCAACCATAAATGCACTCACCTATCTGGCTGAAATTCAGTTGTATATGAGTAGTTTAGAGTGGCCAATTAATAGCAGGGGCGATTCTAGGATTTGACCTTTAGGGGGGCTCAGCCCCCAATGACAATGTGAGATGTACACATGCAAAGCACAAGCCTACATTTTAAATTAATTCACTGTTACATTCGCAAACAAAAGTCTGGGAAGGGGAGGGCCTGGAGTACAGGACGTTGCTGATTGGATATTAAAGATGACAGGAGAGTATGTCTTTATGTGGGGGCGTGTCCCCCTATGTGGGGGCGTGTCTCTGTCTGTGGGGGCGTGTCTCTATGAGGGGGGGCATGTGGGGGCATGTCCCCTATGTGGGGGCGTGTTTCTCTGTGTGGGGGCATGTGTGTCCCCTATGTGGGGGCATGTTTCTCTGTGTGGGGGGCATGTGGGGGCGTGTCTCTCTGTGGGGTGTGTTTCTATGTGGAGGTCAAGCCCTAACCTTGACATCCGGTTTGCCTTGGGAGCCCACAATTAAGCCCCAACCCCACTGATTACACCAAGCCTGTTTGCACTGACTACACCCATCCCCACCCCACTGATTACACCAAGCCTGAGCACTGACTACACCCATCCGCACTAAAGCGGAACCGGACAACTGGTCACCCGCACAAAAAATTTTTTTCGAAAATGATGAGAAGAATTACTTAGTTTGACAGACTATATACAACATCCCATTTGTGTCCAGTGTAAGGAGTTAACCAGGACTTCACTACTAATCCACACCACTCCACACTTACAGAGAGCAGTTCATCCTAGAGCTGAGTGTCTGTTAACACTCCTGATGAGGAATATATTGTGTTCTTTCTCTCTGACAGGGGAGGAACACCGTCTCTCAGAGCTGAGGATTGTGCTGCTGGGGGAGAGAGCGAGTGGGAAGAGTTCAGCAGGAAACACCATCCTGGGCAGAGAGGAGTTTGAGTCTGGAATAAGAACTGCACAGTGTGTGAAGAGACAGGTGAAGTAGCTGGGAGGCAGGTCACTGTGGTCGACACACCAGGCTGGTGGAGAAACTGGTCTGTGAAGGACACTCGAGAGCTGGATAAACAGGAGATTGTGCGCAGTGTGTCTCTGTGTCCCCCAGGACCCTACGCTCTCTTCCTGGTCATTAATGGGACCTCATCATTCACAGAGTCAGACAGGAGATCAGTGGAGGAACACCTGGAGCTTCTCAGTGAGAGAGTCTGGAGACACACTATAGTGCTGTTCACATGGGGAGACTGGCTGGGAGACACAACCATTGAGCAGCACATTGAGACTGAAGGGAAGGCCCTCCAGTGGCTTGTAGAGAAATGTGGGAACAGGTATCATGTTCTCAACAATGAGAACAGGGGTGATGGCACTCAGGTCACAGAGCTGCTGGAGAAGATAGAGGAGATGGTGGCAGGACACGGTGGCTGTCACTATGAAATGGAGAGAATGCTCTTACAGGAGGTGGAAGAGAAGAGGAGGACAGTGGAAGAAAGAGTGGAACAGAGGATGACGAAGGTGCAGAAACAGAGGAAAGCTCTCAGAGCGCTGTTTGAAGGTTAGTTCTTTAATGGATTGGAGCTCTGAGTGTGAGAGCAGGCTGGACTCTCTCTGTTACAGAGGGATGAACAGCTCACCCACTCACTGTGAACTGGGGAGACAGAGAGAACAGCTGGGGGTCACTGCACTAGTGGGGTGTCTCAACAACTCAATGAAAATGAAACTACAGTAAGATTTGGAATTCATAACCATTCATTGAAAATTATACCTCAATATGTAAACATTTCATAAAATAATAATTCACTCTCAACTTTAAATGCCCTCAACGATCTGGCTGAAATGTAATTGTATATGAGTAGTTTAGAGTGGCCAATGAATAGATCACACTATGGCTGTAAAATACTTAATTAATTAAACTCCCATATAAATAAAGCTCAAGGAGAGACACAGTAAACTGACAAATATCTAAATAGCAAACTTCCTCCTAGACTATTATGTGATTATCATTAAATATCTGGTTCTTTGTCTTACACTTTACTATATTTATTAAACTGGATATGGTAAAACGCTGATTGACATGTAATCTCAAACTGGAGTACCGTCTCTCTGCAGACTATGTACAACATCCCATTTGTGTCCACTGTAAGGAGAAATACAGTAACTCATACTTATATTTGCAAATACTGTATTTGGTATGTATTCTTCATTGAGCAGCCTGTTTTACACTGTCAGGCTGTCTATACACTAGCTCTGTGAAGCTGGCCACAATTGGAGACTTCTGCTTGGTGTCTTTCAAAATACAAGCGCATGTTACTCAGGATCAAAATACAATGTTTTTTATAGTTATAACAATAGAATGTTTCACTCAAATGATTTTTATAGACAAAAATATGAAATAATGTTAAGAAGCAGCTGTAGAAATAATTAGAAAATATACTTAGATAGTAAATATAAGCAAATAAAAATGTAAGTATTACAGATATGTGCACATTTGTTCAATCTTGTATGGGTTGTACTGGAAAAGATATTCATAGTGTCTCCATGAAAGTTGGGTAAAAAAGTTTTTTCCTGTTACCTGAAGAGATTTGATCGAGTGGGCAAGGAAAAAGCCAGCAACAATATGTGTATCAGTGAAATATTTTTAGAGACGGTTTGATTCAATATGCTTATAGGCTTAAGCATTGTTGGTAAATATTGTATACAGTAAAACCAAATTAGACTTATGCGACAATCTATTCTTCACTTACATTTTTAGACTGTATCGCCTGATAGAAAGTGCATCCTCACCATTTGCTTCTTCTTGTAACCCTTCAGTATTGTGTTTGATATGCCTTTAATCAATTAATAATGTTTAATTAGGTCTATAAACTCCTATGTACATACATGACTTTGATGATTAAATGTTTCAAAGTTCAGCATTGTATAATCAAAATAAAGTCCTCACTGTAACGTACTATAGTAACGAATATAGTCGTCTCATATTAAATAAATAAATAAATGAATGCTGTGCTATTGCTGTTAAACAATTAGGAAAACACTGTTGGTGACTTATGTACAGGGATGATCAAAATCTCAAATTATTATAATGGGGTTGTTTCCGGGTGCCCAAAGGGAGTTAGCCAGGGACAGCCAGTTAGCCATTAATAGCAAGGGCGATTCTAGGATTTCAAGGGGGCTCATATGACAATGTGAGATGTACACATGCAAATCTGGCATTTTAAATTCATTCACTGTACATGCAAACAAAAGTCTGGGAAGGGGAGGGCCTGGAGTACAGAGTTGCTGATTGGATATTAAAGATGACAGGAGAGTATGATGTCTATGTGGGGGCGTGTCTCTGTCTGTGGGGGCATGTCTCTTGAGGGGGCATGTCTCCCTGTGGGGGGGGGTTTCTCAAGCCCTAGGTCAAGCCCTAACCTTGACATCCAAGTCTCCTGATACACATGCAAAGCACAAGCCTACATTTTAAATTAATTCACTGTTACATTGCAAACAAAAGTCTGGGAAGGGGAGGGCCAGCACCCCAGTGATTACACCAAGCCTGAGCAACTACACCCATCCGCACTAAAACCGGGAACCAGTGAACTGGTCACCTGCACACAAAACAAACCCAAGTGAAAATGATGAGAAGAAAAATTACTTAGTTTGACAGACTATATACAACATCCCATTTGTGTCCAGTGTAAGGAGTTAACCAGGACTTCACTACTAATCCACACCACTCCACACTTACAGAGAGCAGTTCATCCTAGAGCTGAGTGTCTGTTAACACTCCTGATGAGGAATATATTGTGTTCTTTCTCTCTGACAGGGGAGGAACACCGTCTCTCAGAGCTGAGGATTGTGCTGCTGGGGGGGAGATGGAGTGGGAAGAGTTCAGCAGGAAACACCATCCTGGGCAGAGAGGAGTTTGAGTCTGGAATAAGAACTGCACAGTGTGTGAAGAGACAGGGTGAAGTAGCTGGGAGGCAGGTCACTGTGGTCGACACACCAGGCTGGGGGAGCAACTGCTCTGTGAAGGACACTCGAGAGCTGGATAAACAGGAGATTGTGCGCAGTGTGTCTCTGTGTCCCCCAGGACCCTACGCTCTCTTCCTGGTCATTAATGGGAGCTCATCATTCACAGAGTCAGACAGGAGATCAGTGGAGGAACACCTGGAGCTTCTCAGTGAGAGAGTCTGGAGACACACTATAGTGCTGTTCACATGGGGAGACTGGCTGGGAGACACAACCATTGAGCAGCACATTGAGACTGAAGGGAAGGCCCTCCAGTGGCTTGTAGAGAAATGTGGGAACAGGTATCATGTTCTCAACAATGAGAACAGGGGTGATGGCACTCAGGTCACAGAGCTGCTGGAGAAGATAGAGGAGATGGTGGCAGGACACGGTGGCTGTCACTATGAAATGGAGAGAATGCTCTTACAGGAGGTGGAAGAGAAGAGGAGGACAGTGGAAGAAAGAGTGGAAAAGAGGATGACGAAGGTGCAGAAACAGAGGAAAGCTCTCAGAGCGCTGTTTGAAGGTTAGTTCTTTAATGGATTGGAGCTCTGAGTGTGAGAGCAGGCTGGACTCTCTCTGTTACAGAGGGATGAACAGCTCACTGTGAACTGGGGAGACAGAGAGAACAGCTGGGGGTCACTGCACTAGTGGGGTGTCTCAACAACTCAATGAAAATGAAACTACAGTAAGATTTGGAATTCATAACCATTCATTGAAAATTATACCTCAATATGTAAACATTTCATAAAATAATAATTCACTCTCAACTTTAAATGCCCTCAACGATCTGGCTGAAATGTAATTGTATATGAGTAGTTTAGAGTGGCCAATGAATAGATCACACTATGGCTGTAAAATACTTAATTAATTAAACTCCCATATAAATAAAGCTCAAGGAGAGACACAGTAAACGGACAAATATCTAAATAGCAAACTTCCTCCTAGACTATTATGTGATTATCATTAAATATCTGGTTCTTTGTCTTACACTTTACTATATTTATTAAACTGGATATGGTAAAACGCTGATTGACATGTAATCTCAAACTGGAGTACCGTCTCTCTGCAGACTATGTACAACATCCCATTTGTGTCCACTGTAAGGAGAAATACAGTAACTCATACTTATATTTGCAAATACTGTATTTGGTATGTATTCTTCATTGAGCAGCCTGTTTTACACTGTCAGGCTGTCTATACACTAGCTCTGTGAAGCTGGCCACAATTGGAGACTTCTGCTTGGTGTCTTTCAAAATACAAGCGCATGTTACTCAGGATCAAAATACAATGTTCTTTATAGTTATAACAATAGAATGTTTCACTCAAAAAAAATTTATAGACAAAAATATGAAATAATGTTAAGAAGCAGCTGTAGAAATAATTAGAAAATATACTTAGATAGTAAATATAAGCAAATAAAAATGTAAGTATTACAGATATGTGCACATTTGTTCAATCTTGTATGGGTTGTACTGGAAAAGATATTCATAGTGTCTCCATGAAAGTTGGGTAAAAAAGTTTTTTCCTGTTACCTGAAGAGATTTCATCGATGCTATTGCTATTAAACAATTAGGAAAACACTGTTGGTGACTTATGTACAGGGATGATCAAAATCTCAAATTATTATAATGGGGTTGTTTCCGGGTGCCCAAAGGGACGGGACAGCCAGTTAGCCAGAGAAACATAATTCACCATCTCAACCATATATGCAGTCACCTATCTGGCTGAAATTCAGTTGTATATGAATAGTTTACAGTGGCCAATTAATAGCAGGGGCGATTCTAGGATTTGACCTTTAGGGGGGCTCAGCCCCCAATGACAATCAATTCATTAATTAATCTCCCATATAAATAAACCTGGCGGCACGGTGGTGCAGTGGATAGCGCTGTCGCCTCAAAGCAAGAAGGACTCGGGTTCGAATCCAGGCCGGGGGCCTTTCTGTGCGGAGTTTGCATGTTCTCCCCGTGTCCGCGTGGGTTTCCTCCGGGTACTCCGGTTTCCTCCCACAGTCCAAAGACATGCACGTTAGGCTAATTGGAGAGTCTAAATTGCCCGTAGGTATGAGTGTGTGTGAGTGAATGGTGTGTGTGCCCTGCGATGGATTGGCGACCTGTCCAGGGTGTATTCCTGCCTCTCGCCCGGAACGCATGCTGGGATAGGCTCCAGCCCCCGCGACCCTGACCAGGAATAAGCGGCTTAGACAATGGATGGATGGATGGATGGTAAAACGCTGATTGACATGTAATCTCAAACTGGAGTACCGTCTCTCTGCAGACTATGTACAACATCCCATTTGTGTGTAGAATCCTGTAAGATTCCACCCGAACACACCAATGGCGGACGTGTCCGAGTGTGGAGGTATAGCGTTTAGCCTTACCTTCGTGTTACCGGAACGGGATTAAACGGAGGTTAATTAACTCCAACTCTATCTGACTCCATGTATGTTAGCTTTTCTCTCTGTTAACTCTTACTTCTAGAATCGTATAAGCAAATGAGAGACTGTAGTCTCTCGTCTCGCGTAGTGTCGCGCTATACGGGTTGCTATCTTCTATACGAGATGCAGACGTGCCTCTGGCCTGTGTAAAACCTAGCAAGGATACAGTTGCGTATCTTGCAACGGCACTAATGTATAGGCGAGTGACTACGGAGTTGCAATGTTCTATGTGTGTGTGTTAACTTAATCTTAAAACCACAGCGTGTAACTGCAGTCTAGATTAATGAGAGATGCTTGGGTATGAAAATGTTTATTAACCGGACTTGCATAAAAACATCAAACAGAATTTGTAACGTAAGAATACAAAAACGGCTATACGCAAAGGTTGCGCAGGAGTTCGTACTACGAATCTCCGCGATGTATGCCACTTTTCCCTCTTTAAACCCACACATCAAAAGAAGCCATCAAACACCAAATAAGGACACAATCACTGAAAACCACTCCCTGTCTCTGTATGCGCATCACACTGCCAGGCCGCTGACCGAAGATCATTTGCATTTGCACCGTTCACTTTTGAACGGTGTTCTGAGATCCTCAGTAAGCGCCACCCGCACCACTAAATCAATGACACCACCCCACTGCTCATTACATCAGCTCTCCAACAACACCAAACATGCTTATACTGTACATGTGAATGATGAAGTTTACAGTATAACACATTAAACTCAGTGATGTGGTCAAGTCTTGAGAACAGTCCCCACTGTATCTTGTCTTGCTGACAGGATTAGTGTGGGGCCTGAGACGTCTGGGGCAAAACCATTGTTCTCACCCGTTGGCTCCCTGCTGGCAATACACACATAGTCACACTCTTTGGGGTCACTTCAGGGCATAGGTCTTTGACCTGCCCTACAGTTTCCCCCCTCTGGTCCCCTGGAACACTGGGAGGTTCAGGGGCCCAAATGACACAGAAGTGTTCAAAGCCGATCGCAGGGAGGCGATGAGATGCTTGAAGTAACAGCACTGGACGAGTGTGATGCTGAAGACGAGCAGACTGGCGATGACGCACCCTCGGTATACCCAGTCCAACCATGTGTAGGCGTACTGAGCTGAGCGGGTGGAGGCGCTGGTCAGGATCCCGGTGGTCTGCTTAGCCAGGCCGACCTCCACCTGTGCTTGATTCAGGTGGTAGTTGGTTTCCTGGATCAGCCGCTGGACCAGCTCCATGGTGGTGTCGGTGAGAGTCTGTGTGCTTTCTGTATAGAAAGTGCCCTCCCACCAGGGGGAAATGTCAGTGTCCAATGGCACTCGGCCCAGGATGTTGAATTGCCCCGTGGTGAAGTCCTCTGACACCTCTAAGCAGAGAGTGTGGTTAGCGGGGCAGAACAGGCCCCCATACCTGAAAGAGGTCATTTCACTGATGACACACCACTGAGTGTGTGACACTTGGATAGCATCAGCAAAGCCGTGGCGTGATTGTACATTTATCAATTTGGTGTCATTGAGAGTCACAACTTGCAGTGTGTTGCACGTACAGACAATGTAACTAGCAGTTTCATGACAGCAGGAGCGAGTGGCCATGCAACCAGCGATATGGTCCTACCTGCAACTCCTAAGGAGCGTATGGTGGTTGAATTAGCAAAAACTTGATCAGGGTGTTTAAAGGGAAAAGCGGCACAAAAACCAATGCAACCAGGACATTCATTGCCATTGTGCATCATGACAGTTGTAAGTAATTCTGAAAAGTGAATGTTTTCCATTTTATTGGAGTCAAACCATCTATGTAATTCCAATAAATCAATCAGATCAAGTAAGGCATGACATGGAGTTTTGCGCAGCCGGAGATCAAGGATCTCCTGCCGTGCAGCTGTAAACATATCTTAGGCATACATTCTACATGCTACTTCATGACCTGCCATGTTGGTCTGGTTGAACATCATATGGCTAAGCAGTAATAAAGCCTGGGCTTCCAACTTAAGTGCTTTGATGATATTATCATCACCGCTAGTTATGTGTTGGAAGCCAGTGGCAATTTGGTTAGTCAGCCATGCAGTGTATTGTGACTGTTTTGTCACTTGGTATGTGTTCGATACTGAGTTACCAGCACCGAACAGGCCGACTTACGTCAGCGAATAGGTCACGCTTTGTGCGTGCCTGTGATTGGACAGCTAGTCTGCCCTTGTAATCGGCTATCAAATCATCAATGCGTGACTGTAGCCATTTGTAAACGATGTACCTCGACCCCTTTCAAAGTGGTCGGAATCCCTGATCACCCTTCTTTGGTTCACCCTTCCCTGCAGCAAACAGAGGCTTCCCCATCTTAAATGGAGGTTAACACTGGTCGTCCTTGTGTCAAAAACAAGAGGGAAACGTCTTCCCTTGCTAAGACTACAACTTAACAAGAGGATACCAAATATACCAGTCTGCCTTTGTTAGAGAACTTTTTGCTTTAACAAAGGGGCTCCCTATCGGAGGCTAGTTTCAATTGCAAACACCAGAGTGATTGTAAGTGCAGTGTTGTCGCAAACGGGAATGGCCTCCACCCATTTAGAGGACTTGCCAGTGTCTACACGTGCGGCTTGACTGGTTACGTTCCCCAATGATATGGAGGCCACGCACCCCTATTGTGAATTATGACCATAAATCTTTTTTGTGTAGCAAGTAAGCTACAGCCGAGGTTAATTTGCGATATTTCCTCTTGTGCTCTTTTTTACGGCCAATGGTGTTATACCAATTGAGGATATCGCCATTGTTAGCGGTTAAATCTAGTCCCTTAACACGAATGCGGAGGAGTGTTTCTTTAACCTCTAGGAGCCATGAATCCATTAGAAGGCCCTGAACTACACTCACGCTACAATTTCCCTGCGCTTCCATGTTGTTTCCCGTGAGGGGATATGAATCTCAAAGTTTTGGGTTTCTACGGTCCCCAAACTATCGTGGATATTTCGATCCGTTCTACACGATGTGTGTATATATATGCACTTTCTCTCCCTAACAATTTCCTGAGAAAACACAAAGTACTTACCTCAAAAGACTCCAGGATGTGGCAAGCAGCATTCCTGATCCGGAACACAGGTAACTATCTATCACGTCGAGGTCACCAACTGTAGAATCCTGTAAGATTCCACTCGAACACACCAATGGCGGACGTGTCCGAGTGTGGAGGTATAGCGTGTAGCCTTACCGTGTTACCGAACGGGATTAAACGGAGGTTAATTAACTCCAACTCTATCTGACTCCATGTATGTTAGCTTTTCTCTCTGTTAACTCTTACTTCTAGACTCGTATAAGCAAATGAGAGACTGTAGTCTCTCGTCTCGCGTAGTGTCGCGCTATACGGGTTGCTATCTTCTATACGAGATGCAGACGTGCCTCTGGCCTGTGTAAAACCTAGCAAGGATACAGTTGCGTATCTTGCAACGGCACTAATGTATAGGCGAGTGACTACGGAGTTGCAACGTTCTATGTGTGTGTGTTAACTTAATCTTAAAACCACAGCGTGTAACTGCAGTCTAGATTAATGAGAGATGCTTGGGTATGAAAATGTTTATTAACCGGACTTGCATAAAAACATCAAACAGAATTTGTAACGTAAGAATACAAAAACGGCTATACGCAAAGGTTGCGCAGGAGTTCGTACTACGAATCTCCCCGATGAATGCCACTTTTCCCTCTTTAAACCCACACATCAAAAGAAGCCATCAAACACCAAATAAGGACACAATCACTGAAAACCACTCCCTGTCTCTGTATGCGCATCACACTGCCAGGCCGCTGACCGAAGATCATTTGCATTTGCACCGTTCACTTTTGAACGGTGTTCTGAGATCCTCAGTAAGCGCCACCCGCACCACTAAATCAATTGTCTAAGCAATTTAGTAGATGTGCCTTTAGTTATCAATGTCCAGCCAAAACAAATCTCCTCCCCTGACGTACATGTCCAACAGATAAAATTAGCCCTCCTAAATGTCAGATCACTGAATAATAAAACTTTTTTAGTTAATGATCTGATCATAGAAAATAACTTAGATTGCATCTGTTTAGTTGAAACTTGGCTGAATAGTGATACAGCCACAGCAATAATGATTGAGACATGCCCACCAAATTATAGCTTTCATCAATTGCCCAGAAAAAACAGAAGAGGAGGAGGAGTTGCAGCTATTTTCTCTTCAAAACTTATGTTTAGAATCACTGAACTAGGTGAATTCATGTCAATGGAATACCTTGCCATTGAGCTCAAAAACCGAATCAACAATATTAGTTACAATATACCGCCCACCTAAATACTCACCAATATTCATACAGGAGTTCTCTGAGCTGATCTCTCTATGTGTGACCAGATACGATAAAGTAATCCTAAATGGAGATCTGAATATACACTTCAATAAAAAATCAGACTCCAAAACTATAGAACTTATAAATACACTGGAGAGCTTTGATCTAACGCAACATATAACTGAACCAACTCACCGGCACGGTAACACATTAGACTTAGTAATAACTACTGGGCTAAACATCAATAATGTCTCAATAACAGAATTACCTCTCTCAGACCATCACTGTATATTCTTTGACACTGAGATAACCTTAACCAGAACAAAAAAAAGAAGTTATAGTCCAAAAGAGGCTCCTAGATGACAAAGCTGAATCAAAGTACTCTGATCTCATTAGACTATATGAGCCACACAGTCATGACAGCTCTCTAAATGAAATGGTAGAAAATCTCAACGATGCACTGTCATCTGTGTTAAACTATGTTGCCCCGCTGAAAA